>REGM01000079.1:277441-301113 GCA_004194415.1 Aurelia aurita | reverse complement strand
TTTCCTGGACGATGAATCGAAGAAGACCAATAAATCAAACCATGGGCGTTAAGAAACGCGCTAGTTATTCCTACAACATTTTTTTCACCTTTGTGTCCCTATTCCCGTGAAGGTTGTTGAACACAGGGAAACAAGGAAAACGAGGCACAACAACAACAACCTTCACGGGCATAAGGACACAGGAAGAAATGGGCATAGGGACACAGGGAGGAAAAATGGTTTGTAAGAATAACTACGGCGTTTCTTAACGCCCATGATCAAACACAAGATTATGGAAGGCCACTACTTCCTTTCTTGTGAACGGTTTCTGTGCCATGTTACTTCACTCCTAACTTGAAAATGATGCTGGTACTAATATTTCTTGGACTTGTTTTGCAGTGAATATACGTTGGTTCGAGCTATTCCGGATACATCACCTCAAGTGGATTTGCTGCAACAAATGAGGATGAAAAACAACATGAATGTACGTTTATTTCAAAATGTCTATTTTATGATACAATCGAAAAAGGAGCATTCCACTTCCCAGAAATCTCATTATTGGACTTGCTACAACTCTTTTGTCAGCACAAGACGTGGAATATACAATGCGAAGAAGTGTTCATCTTTCACGCCCTGTGCTGACGAGAGAGAGACTTGTAGCAAGTCCACCTTGTAAAACACTTTCAACAGAGCTCCTTTTCTCTCCGATAAATACCTAAAAAATCCCTCAGAAATCCTTTTGTTCTGATAGAACTCTCGTATTCACGCTTCTCGCAATTGGGTTTTCTTTGGGTGTTCCAAAGCAGGTCCAGACCTTGACCCACACATGGCAAAACACCTAAACTATAGCCTTTTAAATCTTTTAAACCCAGTCCGAAAAAGCCGAGGTAAACCCAAAAGAAACCCAAAAGAAAATTCTTGTGGGAAATAATAGTACAGTGTTGAAATTTATCTCGATGTTTATCGTACATGATTGTGAATCAACGATGAGCTCTCCCCGAGACTAAGCCAGGGGCGGTCAAGTACCATCAATTTCGTTGTCTTATGTTTGTCCCACAGATTCATAGAAACAAGACTGCAGTTTTTGTAGGTTGCAGCAAAGTAGCGAAATTTTTACTAATAAACCGGTTTTGGGGCAAAAATGTTAAAAATCAGAAGAAAAAGCTGCATTTTGGGGACAAAGCTGGCCCCTAACAGAGAGAAAAAAGCCCAAATATGGGACATACCTAGTGCCCCGTCACACAATGGGACATTTCCCAATCTGCTAAGCTCGATTTCAAATAATCTTTTTCATAGGGCGAAACTTAGAAATACTAGACTAACGGCCAAAGATTTCCCTGAAGATAAAAGCTGACCCCTGTGTAAACACCCAATATTAAAGACCCTTGGTTGCATAGTCGAAGCTTCTACACGTCTCTACAAAGACAGATCTTGTTTCGGATTATTGGCAACGCAAGGTCGTTTTTGTCATTTAAGTATTTTAGAATCTGTTTTAATAAAAGCCAAAAACCAGTGCTCTGCAGACAAAAAGACACTCAAGGCCTTAAAGTAATAAAGACAAGCATGTCCAGAGAAGTGTTCAGATTTTCCAGCAACAATTCTGCAAAAATGTGACCATTAACTGCAATACTTTCTTTTTCCAGGTTCAATTTTGGAGGCCTCCAGATTGGCCAGGACGTCATGTTGATATGTGGGTACCAAAAACGACGAAGCAAAGCTTGATGGACATACTGAAGAAGAATGACATTTTGTATAAAATCAAGGTTACAGATTGGAACATAACAAAAGATGACGTAACGATGGAAAACTTTGACCTTTTCGATAAAAAGTACCATAAATTGCATGAGGTAATTATNAAGACACTCAAGGCCTTAAAGTAATAAAGACAAGCATGTCCAGAGAAGTGTTCAGATTTTCCAGCAACAATTCTGCAAAAATGTGACCATTAACTGCAATACTTTCTTTTTCCAGGTTCAATTTTGGAGGCCTCCAGATTGGCCAGGACGTCATGTTGATATGTGGGTACCAAAAACGACGAAGCAAAGCTTGATGGACATACTGAAGAAGAATGACATTTTGTATAAAATCAAGGTTACAGATTGGAACATAACAAAAGATGACGTAACGATGGAAAACTTTGACCTTTTCGATAAAAAGTACCATAAATTGCATGAGGTAATTATTAAAAAGAAATTAATACAGGATGTCCCAAAAAATGTGCACCGCGCCGTTTGACTGAAGTTAGCAAAAAATTGGCAGAAGAAATGCTACTAAGGGTGTGTTTGGTTGGTACCAATTCTGAAAACGGTAGACTTCGTAGACTCGAAATTTGTATTTGATTGACTCCGAAATTCTGAAAACGGTAGGTTTGGTAGGTTTGGAAGGCCTTCTCGTTTTCATTAGCTAACCCTGGTGGTGAATCAGAAACCTACCGTTTCAAGATTTTTGTGTTTGATTGGGAAATATATTTCCGTCTCTGCGAAGTCTACTGTTTTCAGAATTTGGTAGGTTTTGAATTACCAATCAAACACACCCTAAGATTCAGTTAGTTTATTCTTCAAATCCTAGATTAAACTTTTAGGTACAATCCCGATGACAATCGGTTGGAGACTTGCTGATATATGAGCTTTGCATCTTTTTGGACACCATGTATTAGTAGCAAATATCCGGCTGATGAGGTAACAGTCGAACGCGAAGGCGCTTCGCGTTGCATCTCGGTATTGCATAGGCGCCCAAATTTTTGCCCGACTTAGGGTGGATTTTTGCCGGAAAAAGGCTGATTTTGGCAAATTTTTCCAACGTTGGGGGGGCTGCCGCCCCCAGCCCCCATTGCTCCTACGCCTATGTTTCTGCTATTTCATCGCTAACTTTTACTGCTATCGATGAAATGAACATTTACTTATAAACCTTGGAAGCGGGACGAAGAAACATCCATTCTTTGGTGACATAATCGATAGGCTTCTTTTGTTGTTGTTGTTGTTAGTTAAAGCATGGTCAAAGCTAGCTGCAACAGGGTTGAGATTAAGTTCCCCTGGTTTACGGGATCCTAAAGGTTTGGCATATCAGTCTTTTTATAATTTTTTTGTATTTCTAGATAAATTCAGAGTTAAAGAGACTAGCGAAGGGTTATAGCGACTATGTGAAACTTATCGACCTTGGAAAATCAACAGAAAGAAGATCAATGTGGGCCATCCAGGTAAGTAATAAATTTTATTGCAGATATTGCATTTTCAACAAACGTAATTTAAATTCAAATTGAAATTCAAATATGCAGTCTGTTGTCGAAGAATTTTAGGGAAATGACACAAACTCACTTAAATGTTATTGTTTTTTTCTTCAGATGCTAAAGAAGTCAGCTAAGAAGAAGCCGTTGCTGTTCTTTTTATGTGGACTTCATGGAAGGGAATGGTTAGGAATCGCATCTTGTATGTATGTTGTCCGCATGGTAAGTGAAATAAGATCATCGGTGGTCAATTCCTGGCATTAAAACCTTTACGAAAAAGTAATATCTCCCGTTTGAGAGATTTGCAAGCTTCGATCGCTCCGTTAAAACATTCACGATGTCGCAAGTCCGGCTTTTTTAGGAAGATGCATGTGATATATTCATAAAACTTGCCATTCATTAGGATTTGCTACAACAGTCTCCTAGAGAAATAGTCCATATTTTAAAAAGGAATGACTGAATCAAATAAATAAATTTCCCCATCTGAAGTTAGCATGATTAATGTTAGTTCTCTAACGTTTCTGACGAAAGGCCTGTTTGAGAGATTTTGATATTTNGATTGGACACAACAACAACCACTACAACGTGCATTTGAAAGGTAAAGGTATTTATAGCTTCTGCGTGCATGATTGCATGCATCAATTCATAAGCGACTTTTGTAATGAGTGTACTCAATTACAACAGTCAGTGGTTGCAGGGATATCAAAAGAACAGTAATTTTAATGATCGCTAAGACAAAAGCACAATCGACGAGGAATGCTTCTATTTTGTAGTGGGATTGTTTTAACTTGCCAACCTTTATGCACAGAAATGAAAAGGTTTATCGAGAACTGAACGATATCATTCAACCAACCTTGACCATCCCCCCGGGCAGCCTGGGGTCAGCAAAAGGTGATTGCACAAACGCCACAAATGCCCGGGGGCCGGAGATTTTCTGTATAACACGAAATGCCCCAGTGTTATCAAATGACCTGCTTCTGGGGAACAAAATACTGGCAAATGCCCGGGGTGGAGAATATTCGTTGATGAATAATCGTCTTCTTCTTCTTGTTTTCTTGTATTTGCAATCGTCTAATCGTCTTCTTCTTCTTGTTTTCTTGTATTGAACATCCAGCCCCTTCCTTTTCCAAAATCGAACGTGCGAGCGTGCACAGTTGAGGCAGGAAGATTTAAATGCCACGTTTCAATTGCTGTTGTTCTAGCTCCTCCGCGAGAGTCTACCGTATTTCAGCGGAGGCTAGCTTTAGAATGATAGGTAGTCTCTCGGGTAGTCTGCCCCGAGGGGCAAATCACTGATTATAATCTCGTACACTTTTCAAAATAATCACAAAATAATCCCAAAATAATCAAATAATCATGAAATTATCACAAAATAATCATGAAATAATCACAACATAATCCTAAAATAATCTTAATAATCCTAAATTAATCAAATAATCATAAAATAATTACAGAATAATCATAAAATAATCTCTTGTGATTAATAATCTCGTACACTTTTTTGGGAGTGATTTGCCCCTCGGTCTGCCCGCCCGTCCTTCGTCCATCAAGCCACATTTCCAATTGAACGGATATACATTGCCACTTCGCAGCCGCTTCGCGGTTGCTGCGCTGCAAAAACGAAAAATTCTGGCTACTCAATACGACTGTAATATCCTTTAGAAACTAGAAACAGAGAGGACGATCAGCTGTGATGCATTTTCAGCGAATTCATTACTACAAAAAGTTACCCGTATAAAACAGTATTAAAGTACAAACAGCAGGCGTTAGCGTTCTTGGTGTCAGCGTTAAAGATATTAAAGTTCATCTCGTATCTGGCTTCCATCTGCATCATGTTTAAACAACTCATAAACGTCTTTAACAAACACTGGATGCTGTTCCGTTGTAGACTGGTACAAAACTGTCAAGCCATTCAAAAGCCGCATGTCAATCTCTCCCAATGCAAACTCAAGGACTCCAGCATTCTCTGCAATACGTTCAGCATTCTTTGATTTTGGAATGATAACAGCATTTAACTGCAGGGCCCATCTGTATAAAATTTGAGCTGGTGTTTTCTTGTACCTTTCTGCAATTGCCACAACATGTGGATCTTTCATTGGTGGAAGGGTATATGGCCAAGGATTTATGACTGAGTAGCCAACAAATGCCATCCCCCTTTGTTCTGCAATGCTCAACATACTATCATGATCAACATTTTGACCCCCTGGACTGTAAATGCTGAATTTGTTTTGAATATAATTTGGTTTTACACCGGCATTTCTTGCAAGCGCCTTTAGATCTTCAACACCTTCAAAATTGCTAACTCCAAGTGCCTTGATTTTTGCTTCCTTTTGTAGTTTCACCATTCCTTTCCATGCCCGTCTGTTCTTTGTCATCTCTTCTTCTGGGCCATGCAACATGTAAACATCCAGGTAGTCAGTCTGCATGACTTTCATTTGCTCCAGTGCAGTCTTTGCTGCTTTCTTCTCCGTGTATTGAGATGGTTCCGATAATTTTGTCACAAGAAAAACGTCTTCCCTTGACTTGATAATACCTTGCTTGATTGCCTCTTGTATTGCTTCCCCTACATCTTGCTCATTTTCATAAGATTGAGCAGTGTCAATGTGCCTGTAGCCAAATTTAAGAGCAGCAAGCACTGCATCTTTGCAATCTTTTCCTTCCATTTGCCATGTGCCAAAGCCAATTCTTGGTATTTCTACGCCATCTTTCATTTTCAGTTTCAACTCAGCCAGTCCTTTCTTTATGTCCTCCTTCTTGTAAACTGGTATGTCTAAAGACTGCGATCGAAATGTCAACCCAATGTCATCACTCGGTACTTCCATGACAACTTTTGTTTCTTTCAATACTTTGGCAAACTTGTCATCATTGAAAAATTGCAGGAAGGACTTGATAACTTGATTAAACATCTTCTTCCATTCTTTAGCTTTGGTAGAAAAAGTAAAAACTATATTACACAATTTTGTTCCTACTAATAAACATCTCAGAGGGAAGAACTTTTCGAAACCTATTGGCAAGGCAAGTTTATGCAACTAATTTAGAGACCCATTGCTAACCATGATCCTTTGTGGCGCCAAAGTCGACTTTCGTATTATCTGAAAGTCATTTCTGGCCCAGGTTCTCTTTGTCTTGATTTTCAGAAGGCGCACAGAGGATCATGGTTAGCAATGGGTCTTTAAAGGACACATTTGATAACCAGACTGCAGATTGGGCAGCTTTCCAATATGATTTTCTTTGAATCACCCAGATAACTGTATTGACAAGAGTGTGGCAAACTGCATAAAAAATAAAAATTAATATTTTCACACTTATCACATACTGGCTTGATACAGTGGCGGATTTAGGGGGCAAGTGCCCTCCTCATAATAAAAATCAGCTTGGCACCCCCTTTTTGGTGAGAAGTGTTCCCCTCATTGTGACCCTAACCCAGTCTTTTTCAACTGTTTTGATCAGAATGTGGGGGCACACATACAAATAAAGGCGTTATTTTAGTAGAAAACCCAAAGGATTTTCGTAACCAGGAGTTCAAACCTTTTTGTGCGCCTTCTGCTCGCTTACTTTCTATTAGATTTTTGGCACCCTCTCTGCAGGTTGCCCCCTTTCGATTTCGGGTTGGATCCACCCCTGGCTTGATATGCCATGTAGTTGGGGTCAAATTCAACAAATAGTGCCTGCTGCCTGGCGACTAATTCATGAGAGGCCTACTTGAACATACAGGAAATTAGAGGTGGTAAACAATTTCCAGGCAATTTTCTTGATTGTTTATCATATCATCACTCTCCCTGCAAATGTTTACACTTTTCATTCTCTTCATTCAATTTAATATTTTATCTTGATTGAATGGATAGGAAGTTTAGTTAGCTAAACGGGACAAAGAAGATACTGATAATATTGTGTCCTTACTACTTCCACCCTCATTATCACTCATCTCTGCGAGTCTCACAATCAACTTGTCAATGATGTCAAAATATTGCTTCTTTACTTTCTTGTCTTCGACATATTTCATTGCAACCCTTGCATTATTCAGTGCATAATTCATCGCTTGTTGCACTCCCGCTTGCGATTCCTCTGCACATTTTCCATTCTCACATTGCTTCACTTCGTCCAAATTCGCTGCCCAAATCGCGGTCTCGCCAAATGGAAGAAGAACTTTGGCTGGAGTATCAGCTAAAACCTGAAATGCTATGCATAATAACAGGATTGCTGCAAGCTGTTGCTTCGGCATGATGGCAGGTTCTTCGTCTCTCCAAGACACACCTCTCCAAGCAGGTCAAACAAACAGAGAGAATGCAGTTACAGTTAGGCCCTTTCGAATATTTTTGACACGTCCCACGTGAACATCTTCCTGTTTGCCTCGTTTCCCTGTAGAACAATAACAACAAAACACAAAACAGGAAGACCAAATTAGTACAATTCACTTCCTTTACATTTGTTATTAAAACATGACATTATTTCAGCACCTAAAGAGACTTCTTGTGTTTCTTAGGAGCCCCTTAGGATTTTCCTCAAATTCTCATTGCGTACACTGGTGGAGGATCTCTGGAGTAAATTCTGGAATTTAAATTCGCGTGTTTTGAAATCTGTACGGCTACCCTATGGACATTTCCCTTTCTGCGAAGGAGATTTACAATTCAATTCATTTTGTTGATAAAAACAAAACTCAAAATACAAAATGGCGCAGCCGGATTTGGGGAAAGATGTACTTCTCATTCATGCTCGCATGTTTAACCACCGTGCAGTCCTCAGTGGTGAAATAAAACAGTTTATAAAAGAATTTGAAACGAAGAGGAACAACAGAGAAGTTACAAGGCTACAAGGCGTGACCTCAAATGCTGAAAAGATAGGCCATGTTTTGCCCGAATGTTATGACTTGTCATCACGATTGAAAATCTTGGGAGAACAAATTTCACATGCAACCCATCTCGCAACAGGAGTATTGAATCGAGAAAATAATGATGAAGAAATAAGAAAAGTTTATAAAGACAAAAGAGATGCTGAATGGACTGAATTTACAGATGAAATAGAGAAGGCAAAACAAGATGTTGAGAAACGTCATCTTGAAAGGGTCAATGAACTGAAAAGTAGTCATGAACAAACGACCGAACAATCAGAATCATCTGCTTCTTAATAATCTTATAAATTCAGAAATTATGTATCATGTAGTAAGGGTTTTGATTAATTAAACTTTATCAAATTAATGTTGTTATTCAAGCAGACTTGTATATTGTCTACTTCTTGGGGGGCCATAGGGGGGGGGGGGTCAAAATGGAGGAATAAAGATTCACGTAATTTTCACGATCCAAGAAAATCATCCCCTTAAAAAATTACGATTCACAAAAAAATGTGCTTCAAGAAACCCAATATCGATAATCACGAAATATAAAAATTTCCAATCACGAGATTGTCTGTTCGCTAAGCTTTTACATGTTTCGTAAAATGAATTTATGTACATGTGTAGTTCTGTGCCTTACCCGCAATATTCTACTTTTTCCAGGCGATGGTGCATCCCCGGATNGGGGGGGGGGGTCAAAATGGAGGAATAAAGATTCACGTAATTTTCACGATCCAAGAAAATCATCCCCTTAAAAAATTACGATTCACAAAAAAATGTGCTTCAAGAAACCCAATATCGATAATCACGAAATATAAAAATTTCCAATCACGAGATTGTCTGTTCGCTAAGCTTTTACATGTTTCGTAAAATGAATTTATGTACATGTGTAGTGCTGTGCCTTACCCGCAATATTCTACTTTTTCCAGGCGATGGTGCATCCCCGGATGCTTGTGATGAAACATTTCATGGATACAGACCATTCTCAGAAAGTGAAACAAGAGTAATTGCACGATACCTGTTTAAAAGACGCGATGACATAAAAGCTTTTGTAGATGTACATACATTTGGACAAATTCTCACTTTTCCTTGGGGATCTCTTAATGAACCAGCATTCCATATCTACAAACACGTACGAAAATATATTTTTTCTCTCAAAAGTTTAATGGATAGTAGAGAATTCGTTCTTTGCAAGTCCTGCTAATGAGTGCAAACTCGACTGTGATTCACAGAATATACCAGGTGAGTAAAAGGAAGTTGAACTAGCAAATCAGGAACAACCGCGAAACGATAAATACAACATCGAATATAATAGTAGAATCAATAATAATATAAATTGCCAATATTTCGTCCTGCCTTTAGCAGCAGAGATCTCTTGATTAGACAGCCCGATGTATAAGCATGTGGCTGATATTGATGCTCGAAAAATTTGTCTTTAATTCGTCTGATTATTGTCTTGTTATTACACGATTATTTTAGCGAGAGGTTCTTAGCGGGATCGCAAGACGCATTGCCTGGGGCACTGGTAAAAGATATAGGTATGGGCAAACATCAAGTGTTATGTGTGAGTACGAATTACATTAATCTATGTATTGTTTTAATTTTGATTAGCTGCCATGCCTGAATTTATAGTAACGAAAAGAGCACCAATGCATCTCTGTTTTCTGGTGTTATTAGTCGATATGAGCATACTGGCCTTTCCTTTTTCGCAAAGAAATTGTAAAAGTTGAGAAGATTTGTTTGAACTTGCAACAAAGTTGGGAGATCAATTTGGGAGAAGAATGGCGAAGAGGAATGCCTTGAGAAGACATAGATGCCAGATATATGGGCCAGGGGCCTAAAAATTGAGAATAATGCATATAAGAGGGCACATTACCATNATGGGCAAACATCAAGTGTTATGTGTGAGTACGAATTACATTAATCTATGTATTGTTTTAATTTTGAATTTATAGCAACGAAAAGAGCACCAATGCATCTGTTTTCTGGTGTTATTAGTCGATATGAGCATACTGGCCTTTCCTTTTTCGCAAAGAAATTGTAAAAGTTGAGAAGATTTGTTTGAACTTGCAACAAAGTTGGGAGATCAATTTGGGAGAAGAATGGCGAAGAGGAATGCCTTGAGAAGACATAGATGCCAGATATATGGGCCAGGGGCCTAAAAATTGAGAATAATGCATATAAGAGGGCACATTACCATACAAAAACCATCCAAATTACATGATTTGTGCATGTAGCACTTTTGAAAAATCTTTCTTACCAGTTTTTAATGAACATTTTACAAAGCTCAGAAAATTTTCCTGCACAATTTTGGCATCGAGGTTCTTAACAGTTGTGGTCCTTATATGTGCGCTTTTACTGTACTCAACGCAATTTCAAGTTCTGTACGGCTCGAAAACTTGTCTTTTCCCTTTCAGACGTGACATCGGGTGATTCGACAGATTACGTTTATGGATACCTTGGAGTGGTACACAGTTATGGCATCGAACTTAGGCCTCAGCTTGCACCTAATCGCAGAAACCTGCAAGGGTTCAATATGCCACCGAAAGAGATTATCCCAGCAGCTCAGGAACTCTTTATCATGTTAGATGGACTAGCTAAGTATTGTTTGAGAGAAATTAACGAGAAACGAGCGAAATAGACAGTGATGAAAGCCCGACGAATTTTTTAGGGTTTGGATGGTGTATACAGGAGATCCTGGACAACGGCCTATCTCTATCGAGGTCTTAGCTACTGGGTCAATGGAAACCGGAACTTCAAAGGAGGGTATGCTGACTTGGGGAGAAAAGTGCCCCTATTTTAATAACACGATGTTCAATAATTACATTCGTTTTAATTCTTGAAGCATCCCTTGCATTTTATACAATTTTTTTATACAATTTTAACGACCAAATTTCATATGATGACACGGTCATCTAAATCACATAGATAGAATGTTTCTTTCCTTGTTTTTCTTTTACTTCGAACTCTTTTCCTGGCCAAGGAGGGGAACGGAAATTTAATCTTAAAATTTATCCGTTAGGACAGTGACCTGATTGCATGTTTTTTGAGTACGCTGGTGCTGTTCGAACTCTCCATAATTCGACCGAACTTCACTGGTCCCTACACCTTGTGTATAGAGGGAAATCTATCTCTATAATTCGAACTTTTCATAAATCGACCAAAATGGTGTGGTCCCTTGGAAGTTCAAATGAGAAAGATTTACGTGTATTTGGGTCAGATGCTTTTTCACGGATGCCACAAATAAGATATTTCTTCGGACTAGGAAAATAATTATAATTAAAATTACGAGAGATGATACGCTACGATCAATCATAAATACTCCAAGTCGCAAAATACAACTTGCTTTTTTACTTCTAAAGGGTTTATTAGGAATTTGTAATCATTTGCGATTTTAATACAAAGAGGTGAAAACTCTCTGGCACTAATTTGAGCAGCAAAGCAAGTAATTTCTTTGCCCTGTTTCGCCTCAATTATAAAAATATGCTTCATAATACATTAACACCACCTGATTGATTGATTGATTGATTGATTGATTGATTGATTGATTCAATCATTTAGGCATTGATTGCTTCATTTGTGGTAGAATCTTTCCAGAAAATATGAAAGCAAAACAAAAAGTTTTAAAATGTTTCTCTAACCATTCATTGATTTACCTTGAGTATTAAAGCTGATACCACGTTTTAGCCTAATAATAAATTTTCGAAATTAACAAGAGTCGAAATATACTAATAAATAACATATACCTAAACTAGAAAAAAGCGAAGATATGTAATAACCCAGCTGAAAGCTTAAAGAAATTTAGACCCTCTAATTAATTAAAAATAATCGTAATTCTTGATAGTTGAGATTTGCCGTAATTTCGACTGACGGCAGTTTAGATTACGCACCAATACGAAGTCTATTAAACCATGAATTAAAATGAAAAATTATCTTAACAGAATACGGTTACCCGATAATCCTTAGATTACCAAATTGATTCTACAATTGTACAGTCTATTCGAGAAATTGCTAACCTATCAACACAGTATACCCTAATTACTATTACCTGATTAATCCTATTATCTGGAATGATTCTAGATATGACCTAGAATGTATTATCTGGTTTACAGTAAATTCCAACCTTACAAAACAGCAGTTCGTGACGTTCAGACCTGAGGATTCTGATAACAACTGATAAAAATTCTACAAATTTAACTACAGGAGCAGGTTAGCCTATAACTGATGGAAATTGGCGATCAATCGAAACATGCCTATGAAAAATAAATGTAATTCTTTTCTTTAAATTTTCTATCGAGTCATTGCTACTAAGATCATACAGAAAACTTTCGTTGCTTTTTTAGACGAAAGGGTTACGGTTGAGGAACTCAGGTCACCGGATTCACAGGTCTGACGCTGAAAGCTTTGCTTTGTAAGATGTATTACTGTATTCAAAATGAAATACTATTTTAAAGAAAAGCTACTTTTAAAATAAAACAGCCTTTAGAGCTCGACTTATATTCCATCAGATAGGATAGCTTTCAACTTGAGTAGCAACTGGTCATGAATCAATGATTTCATCGCTAATTTGATCTGTAGGAAGACAAAGGTTCGATGATAACTAACAATTTCATTAGAAAGCCGGTACACATGTCTAGTGCAATGAAAGAGTCAAGAAATTTCAGCAATGAAAATAGATGCGAAAGAATATTAAAAACTTCAGCACTTATCCCAGGACGAACTTCTTTGTATAGATGGTCTTTTGGCGGAAATGTCCAATCTCGTCCCCAGAGTGAGTTCGTTGCTCTACCTCTACTCTGGGATACAAGTGGCCGTTCTGCAATTTGATTGGCCATTCGAAAACAATAGATAACACAAATTATTTCTCGAAATCTTACTAATTATTCGAATAACAACAATACAATCTAGTCACTAAGCAACAACCACTACAATGTTGCTTTGTTGTTTGGAATCGAGGTCACATAATGAGCGTTACCCTGTCAACCGCAAATCCATAATGGCTGCTAATCCGCCCTTCTTTTGGGCGGATTGGGACTATGTGTACCAGGGTGTTCACTCGGCTTCGTGACTAGCGTATGACGTAAGAACACCCTGGGAACGAGGTTGGGAATGTCATATTGACAACAGAAAGTGAACCTTTATTTAAATTAAACACTCACCCAAGCTAGACATTAAAAAATCATCAAATCTCGTCGCCAGAGGAATTGTGTCTGATTCGGTCGGTTAAATTGATTGTCTCGAATTCAGCAAATTCATCACGATTCTAAAACAAAACGTATGAGTTAATCAAAAATACGATGGTGAGCAAAGGATCTTGGCAAGAGGCCATTTTTCTACCAATTAAGTTTTTCTATATTGAGTATTTTGCAAAACCGAAACTCAAAATAAAATAAAACTGTTTTGTTTGTTTGTTTGTTTGTTTGTTTGTTTGTTTGTTTGTTTGTTTGTTTTACATCGATTATTTACATCTAGCTTACTATATACAATATATAAAGTAAACTAATCCAAATCGATAGATAAATAATACATAAATAGTTTTACAGTGTTTTAATAAACTAACTAAATAAAATTAATTTCCGGATACGTAATGAAAAGCGTTGCATTCACAGTTTGGGCCATCCCATTTTTTTATCATAAAACTGCAACTGTTGCAGTTGATATCACGATATCAACAGTTCTAAAAAAAAGAGGAAACTTACTTTTGGGCTTCCGATTTTGGATTTGATTCGATCCAATATCCTGCGTCCATTGCTGGTAGGTCCACGAGACAAAATAATCTAAAGAAAAAATCAGAGCAGGCCGGTTGGTGAGATCTGTGCAACGATTCTTGGAACTTATCAAAAAGAATTAATACCGATATTAATGCTAGGAATAACGATTTATTCTTATGAGAAAACTGGGAATCAAAAAATCAAAAATTAGCTCAATCAGGAAATATCAAGTGGGAAACTTGATTTATCAGCCGATGAATCACAGGGTGGAAGAATAACGACTGATGAACGAGTGGGAAACTTGATTTATCAACCGATGAATCACAGGGTGGAAGTATAATGACTGATGAACAAGAGCTGAAGACTTAAGCAACAAATGCAGAACCGAAAATTTTTAACAATTAGATAGATTTTTGACGCAAGCATTTTCAAGATGTTACGAAAGCCTGGAGTATGCAGGTTTTCTAGAAGTTTTGCGGCATGACCAACTTGGTTTATGTTTTGAAACTCATTTTCTAACTTAGATACGTCAAGGGGTGATTCTGGTCAATTTTCGACGGCAATCCAATAATTTTCTTATCCTACCTCTTTGTTACAGGTTCTTTCATTTTTTATCATTCATTCATTACTTTATTTTAAGTAGGCTGGAAAGATTTCTATTTACAGTATATTACAGCTAATCTAGGCCTACTATGCATGCCACATCAACGCATGGGACACCTGGGTTAACGTCCCTTCCGCCCGAAGGACGCCGAAGTGAGTTGCTTGGTCGGACATCTGGTCAGGTCATCAATCCCGATTTTTACCTCGCGCGACCAAGCTTAACTTCAGTTACCTAACCGAAACAGTATAAGCCGCTCGGCCACTAACCCCAAGGTGAGTTACATTAAAAAGAAATCCAGTTAGATATCAATTCTTCATGGAATCAAATAAAAATGATGAAGAAATCAACGCTTGCGAACCTCATCCTCTTCTTCTCCATCGTCATAAGCGCATTTTTCCGAAGCAGGTAATTCTCCATGTGCCTCATCGACCAATCGACTGTATTTGTATTTTAACCTATCAATAAATAAGTTGTTTAATCAAAAAAATTTTTAATAAACCACTCAATTAAGCTATTAATCATCGATGAGTCGACAACATTTATATGTCAATGCATTCAGGTAGGTGCAAAATATGTCATTGCATTCAGGCACAAGTAAAAGATGAACCAATCTATCTATCTATCTATCGACTCTTCGCACCAGTTCCAAATGTTAAGTATTTATACAGCAGATTGTCCTGAGAAATTAAAGCAAACGTTATTTAAAAATCCTGTTTCTTTTTTAAGGAAAACGTTGGAAGTTAAATTAAAAAATGTGAGACCAAATTAAAATTTTGCTCGTGACATCCAGCACCAGTAGTACTCGTTCACAAATAACCACAAATGATCACAAATTACATGATGATTGTTAAAAGTAATGCAAAGATTTCAGGGTCGTCGAGATTTCCAAAAAAATCTTTATCAGTTTATCATTCACTATGTGGCTAACCACAGGTAGTGAGTAGCATTGTGTTAATCAACACCATTGGATGCTTGAGATACCTTGTTTTTGTATCGTTGTGTTTCCTTTCCAATCTGCACTCCAATCCCAACTGTACTGGCTAGGCCAGTCCATTCCCAAAACAACAGAAAAAAGACTGGGTCGGGTTTGAATTTCTGTTGTTTTGGCAATGGACTGGCCTAGCCAGTACAGTTGGGATTGGAGCGCAGATTGGAAAGGAAACACAACGATACAAAAACAAGGTATTTCAAGCATTCACAATGGTGTTGGTTAACACAATGCTACTCACTACCTGTGGGCTAACGTCTGTCAAAAATTTACTTGTAAAAATCAAATCTTCAGCCAAGTGGATATAGATCAGCAAAGAATTAAATATAAACTGACTTACCTCCTGTTTCTGTAGCAAAGTACAACAATTAGAACAACTAGCGTCAATGCCATTCCAAGGAAGACAAACAAAAATACCTGTGAAATAAAACAAGAGATAGTTCGTCTTGAATTCTTGAACGATGGAACACAATTTCTTCTCAGCATTTGTAAAATAGACGTCAAAAACAGAAGAGTGTCTCTCCTTGGACAGCCAAGAGAAATCGTACCGAGAGAGTTCTCCCGTTGAGTGCTGGACTTTTGTCGTCATTGTACAATCAAGTTGCGATTTGATGGTGCTAAACTGATGAAAATCTATGATATTTAAGGGTTAGACCCACTGCATGGTTTGGTGTGGAACTGCCAATCCCCTTCTTTTCTTAAACCGCTTGTATGTTGTCTCTTTTTTTTTGTTTCTCTTTGCTTGGAAGTTGGATTTGTAAAATTGTAAGTACCGTTCTTGGTGGAGGCCAGATGACCTTGTGCCTTCCTACGCCAAGAACGGTACGGTATTAGTATAACTATATTAGTCAGTTTTAATTTATTATGAATAGAAGAAAAAAAAAATTCCCAGCAGCAAGATTCTCATACCAAAGAAATAAAAAGTCAGTTTTTACTTGACCAAACAAAACAGCGATTTTCTAAAACCCAAAACAATAACAATATATTTTTCAGAACCCAGAAAATTAACTTAAATTTTCAATGAAGAAAGAAAGAAAGTAATTGATGACCAAATTTTTAAACAAAATTTTTCCCTGCATAAAATTTTTAAACGTGCCCCCCTGGGCATAACTCCTTCCACGTTTCTTCCCATTGCTATTGTACAGATTTAAGATTTAAGATTTAAAGATTTAAAAATTAAAAGAATAATAGAAATTAAAAAACCATACCTTTAAATCAAGAACAGTTCTCTCAAATACAGAACATCCTCTTGATACCGATGCTGGTAATTTGACACCATCTCTGCATAATCTGGAATTAAATGAATAAACAAGGAAAGATTAAATTGCCATTCATTGCGAGAATTATAGTTAGTCTCAAGTTAGATGTCACGCGAAAATGTCCGCGAATAAAAACAATTGAAGTGTTTTGCATGATCAATTTTGCGTTGTCGCCAATCTTAAGAGACATCTCATTTAAGACAGACCTTAATCATATAAGGGGCACGAATTTCGAATATCAACAATATTGATAGAAGCTCCAACGCAGTGGCGGACACTAAGGGGGCGAGGGGGTGCGGTCGCGGCCCCCCCTAATGTTGGAAAGAACAATGACCTGTTGTTTGAAAACAATAGAAATAAACAATGCGTTTTAACCGAAACAATGGCGTCGCCCACCAATATTTGGCAAAGTGTCCGCCACTGCTCCAACGCCGCTCAATCGAGCCTTTCGAATAAAAAATATATACAAAAATATCACTCGTTAGAAATTGTTGGGGATTAAGAAATAGTAAGGCCACAGAAACGCATTTGAAATGAAATGAGAGAGAAATATGAATCCTACTTTGGATAATTCCAGACGTAGTGTGTTCGCACTTCTCCTTTCTGAAAAAAGAATTTGATTTTGAAATCACAGCAAGAGTTGTTTTGCATAAATGTATAGATGAATAATAAGAGTGCACAATTAATTAAGTCAGAAACTCTATGATTAAGAAACTATATGATTACAAACTCTATGATTGATTGATAAATTTAGTGGCACTTGGAAGTCAAGATGAAAGCAACGAAGCTTCAATTTTTATCTTTTTTTATTTTCGAAGCTAGACAGCTGCGCTATATTCTGATTAATTTGAAGGTGTTGTGGCACAGTGGTGTAATCCTCTGACTTTGCAGCCAGAACAGTCAGGCGGACAGGGTTCGAGCCAGTACGAGTCCCATCACTTGAGCGTTATGACAAGAGATCGCGGATTCGATTAGATCTTCTCTACTTCTGCGATCCCAGCGCTTGGCGCTAAAAACCGCTATTTCTCCTTCACCTTCACCTAATTTGATATGAGAATTCGTTTTACATCCCCCAAATGAAGCTATTTCAATCAAATCCTCGGTGAAATTACGATCTTGGTACGATTAAAAAGTTATAAGAAGATTATGTATAAGAAAGGTAGGCAGTAGCATTGGTACTAATGGAAACATATTTGATAAAAACTTACGACACAAGCTGATGTGATATTTTGGTAATCAGAATAAGTGCACAGTGGACACGCATACGTCGAATGCCAGAATAAATGATACCTACAAAATAAGAAAACTATTTTAACAGAAAAATAATAAGAACAATTTGTGTGGCAATTTTTACAAGATGAAAAACCTTTTGGCTTCATGGCTGCAAAAATTTGATGACAATAGAATCTCTTTTTAAATATACATCAAATATAAAATACCAAACGCCGACAACTTGTGATCTGCAAAGTGGCCACAAAATAGCCATGATGCAAATAATTTACTTACAGACAACCATCGCAAGTTCCACTTGAACAATCTTCGTGAGTTCTGATGTGGCCCTGCAGAAGAGATTGTGAAAATAACATCAACCTATATTCTAATAAAAATAAATGTCGGAAGTAAGATAAAGAAGTGTTTGAAGAAGTTTACTTGACAAGTGATGACAAATGTAAGCACCTTGTTTGAATTCCACTCCCAATTGTGCCCATTTTTTTTAAAGACCCATTTACACAGAAATTTAAAATCTGCAAGAAAATGAAGGCAAGAACACCATTTTAAATCATCACATTTATGCCTTTGGAATTATAATTCTCTCCAAAATGTAACTAACGTTTAGCATTGAAATCTATGTTAGGGATCGTCTCAAAAGAATAGGTGGAGTTAGCGGAGTTTCTATGGTCGATGTTTTACGGAGAATTAGGACATGAAAATTTCAAACCTCTACCGCTTTGCGTAGAAAACTCCGGCAATATCGTCGCCGCTTTGGATTATTATCGGTGGAAGAATTGCCACCAAACTGCCACCGAAAAAAATCTGCTTTCATTGAGAAGATGCCTTATAAACCTATTTTACTATGTTGGCCTAAATGTGCCGATTTAACATCATATTTTGTGACTACACTTTCTTACAGATTTTTAGAATCTAAACAAATTCTAAATGTTTCTTCTTTCGAAGTCTTTTACCAATGTTGTCTGTGAAATTCCTTTATATTGCAGTTCTCTCTTTTATGAAAGTGACAAGGATGCTTTAACTGCTCGCTTTGCTGTAAATAAATATAATTCAGGCGAGGAAGGATACAATTCAGGTCTTACCCTCTTTGCAGCCATAGGATCACAACGAACAGTTACAATCGTAGAATAACCATCAGAGCATCTACTTGTTGGTCTGTAGAAAGGAAAAACAGAAGTCTTATTTTAGCAACTCAAAAATATAGAAGCCGACAAAAATTAGCAACGTCTATGTCTGTTTATAAGCGAACTGTAGCAATGGTTATATTATCTTGGCTAATCTAATCTTTGCTGAAGCAGTTTTGAGGTAATGTAAGCTCATCTGAGCTTGGTGACAATGAATGGACAATAACGCTAAAAATGGCGGCTCTAAAGACTCTGTTGTGTTTTGCTGCAAAGCATGCTGGTAAAAAGCTCCCTTACGACCATCTAACGACGTAACAATTTCAGTCTGCCGTTTTGACTAGGGCCCCGTTTACACGATACCGTTTTCATTTCGTATCGGATTGGGGGTGGCAATCCGGTATGAAAATGTTTCTGTTTACACGATACCGTTTTCATTTCATATCGGATTCGTTTCATGCCACTTTCAGAGCGTTTCATTTGAAAACGCGAAAACGGTATGAAGCATATCGGATTGGTGCGTTCTCGTGTAAACAGAAGGCCAATCCGATATGAAATTAAAACGGTCTCGTGTAAACAGAACGCCAATCCGATATGAAACCAATCCGATATGAAATGAAAACGGTATCGTGTAAACGGGGCCTAGATAGCTTGAATTCGAATCGACCTTGAATTCGAATGCAACAAGGTTCGAAAGGAAACCTTTCCAAAGCAGAAAAAGTAAAGTTTTGATTCGAATTGAAGTTTTAATCAAAGATTTGCGTTCGAAATACAAAATTCTTCTATTTGTTCACATTGATTATTTGTTCCCAACTTCACCACAGCTAGCCAGTCGAAACGGCAGACCAAAATTCTTGTGTCGTTAGGTGGTCGTCAGGGAGCTTTTTACCAGCATGCTTGCTTGGCCGCCATCTTTAGCGTTATTGTCTACTGATTAATCGTTAAGTCGATAAAATTCTTTAAATGGTTAAGACTTACTGTCGTGACTTGAAAATGAAATTGACATCAAGTGGTTGAGTATCATTCACATCATATTCATCTGTCAAAGACATCAAAGGAATTTGGAAGTTACACATGTAATAAAAACTCTAGCTGGACCAACATCAAGGAGAACCTATAACACTGATACATGATAACCAGTGGCGGACACTTTAGCAAATATTTGGGGGGGCAAAGCTATTGTTTCAGCTGGAAAGCATTGTTTATATCTATTGTTTTCAAACAAAAGATTTCTGTTCTACCCAACATTGTCTTGCCCCCCCCCCCCCTCTAGTGTCCACCACTAATGATAACATTTGGTTGCAATAAAATTTAGGGAGAACTTTTGGCAGCAGCAAGAAAACAAAGTGCGATTTCTTACTAGGAAGGTAAGTGTGCAAGCATTACGTGTCTACCATCCGAAAACACACATATAATACTGCGCATTAACACTGATTTCAGCAAACAAATTCAGCGAACAAATTTTGCTAAACTAAACTCATAAGGCTCCATTTAAAGTTAGAAAACAAAATTCAAGACTTCCTCAACGAAAAATTGAGAAATGTGAACATTTCAGTCTCTGAGGTAAATAAGATGGGCAAAGCACAAAAAAGTCTATGTGTGATGTGTGGATCTATAGAGCCTTATCTCCGACACCGGTCATAATACATGAATTTAGTTGACTTTGAACAAGAAAATTACCTCTTCGAATACGATGCCTGCCTTTCCTGGATGTCTCCACACTCGATGCATTCTTTGAAGCTTCCACTTTATGAGGATCCCCAAATACAACCGCATCCAAATAATCACCCAAACTGAAAAGAAAGATAGCAGGAACCATAGTAAAGATCTTTCTAGACTGCGGATTTCAAGAGAAGATTTATAGCCATTCTATACGATAAAACAAAGATAACAGCATAAAATTTTATTACAAAAACCTGCAACAAATTCATTTCTAAATTCATAGGAGAACGATGATGAGCATAGCCTCCAAATCTTTAAAAAACATTGCACGGATGGTTAATGCATCTTTCCTTTTATTTTATGGCTTGAAAGGATCTTCAGGTACGTTTCTATAATCCTACATGCAGTAGTTCTGATATCTTGATTATTTTCAGAATTACAGCGATTTTCTTTCTATTGAAAGTACGCGTGAAAAGTTTTGAAAAAAATTAAAATAATCGTAGATCCTAAATGAAAATATGAAAAACGGTACAATCTTCAAGAAAACTATAGTTTATGAAGGTCTATAATATGGCAGTAAGCAGAAATCTGTAGCTTTTCTAGTTCACGACTTAGTATTTTGATGACGTCACATTCTCAAAACTGGCCCAAGCAAAGAAGACGCTGTAAATCTGAAAATAATCAAGATATCAGAACTGCTGCATGTAGGATTATAGAAACGTACCTGAAGATCCTTTCAAGCCATAAAATAAAAGGAAAGATGCATTAACCATCCGTGCAATGTTTTGTTTTAAGATGCCAAAGATTTGGAGGCTATGCTACGATGATGGAAATACTTGATAACAACATGTCAATATTCAGGTCTCGATAAATTTCTTCAAAGATGTGAGATATAAAAAGATTTGACGTTCTATTGCCAAATTTTTGTTGTGAAAGTTGTCAAATTCGTTAACTGTTTTTTTCGCTCGGCAACGAGACCCTAGTTTCACTTTAAATAATTTTTTCTGCGGCGAGTCAATGAAAAATTCAATATCCCATCAACTTGTAATCCAAGGAAAGATTATGCGACACATGGCTCAAATATTCAAGACTTTTAATCTATGAATGAGTTTTATTGACAAAAGAAACCAAAAAATTAAAGGCTTTTGAGCAACCGGCATGCATTGCGATGGTTTGTTTTGTTTTTCGTGGATTTCATTCAATTCAAGTCCAATGTTTAACACACGTAAGGACAAAAATGGTCGCATCTGGAGCTGCAGCTATCGTAAGTTAGGGTTCAGTGACATCAACCAAAATTATCTTTATGCAGCATGAAATTAGTTCACCTTTATGAAAAAGGCTGCAATGCATACCGGTTGCTCAAGGGCCTTTAAGACAGAAACTGAGATAAATTCTTTTACCTCATTGATTGTGCAACAATATTCTTCTTCTTTTCATGCGATGGGATTATTGTACTTCTGCAAACCATCGATTTCACACTAGCCAGTTTTTTGTTCTTTGCCTGAGAAATAAATTGGAATTCGTTCAAAAATATTATCTGAAACTGTGATAGGACAACAGAATTTTTGGCGATACCAGAAGTTAAAACAGAGTGGAAAACACTAATCTTGCTAGTGAGGAAGGTTAAACAATACTGGGGAAAGTGAGTAAGAATCAGGAGAGAAAAAAATATGACTCGGCAAGGTCAAACAACCGAAAAAATGGGGAGCTTAATATAAATACTTTACAGCATTCAATTTTTATAGAATAGCTTTGGGCAGGTTATTTATTTAAAGAACGCCGGTCAACCAGCATCCTTTGCGGTCGCGCTTTGCAGAGAATGTTGTCATAGGAAAATGGCCGCCGCAGTCGAAAGGCAACAAGCGAAGCGCGCAAAGGATGCTGGTTGATTGGCATTCTTTAAGAAGCAGACTATATATTTAAGAAGAAATTCGCTGAATCAATAACAGATCTGAAAAAATCATAAGCATAAGAAATGCGAAATAAACAAGAGAATTGATTGTATCAAACAGTGCTGGCGAAGTCGCGAAGAAATTTCGCAGGAAGGTTCCATTTTAAAAGGAAATAAACTTTCGTATTACTAGGAGAATGAGAGAAATGAGGGAGGGGGGATAGAGGGAAGTAAAGGAAATAAAGTAGTTTGTAACGTAAAGACGAGTACAGAAATTGAGAATACTTTGAGTAGCGAATTAGAACAGATTGCTTGCTGGTTCAATGAAAGCAATCTAGTTATAAATCTGAAGAAATCAAAAACGGAGTGCGTTCTTTATGGGACACATCAAAAAACGTCCAAGTCGAGCGCATTTGAAGTCAAGTTAAATGGATTGAAAATCACAGAATCAACAGTCTATAAATATTTAGGGGTTATGATGGATAAAAGTCTTACGTATACAGAACACATCGAGAAAACTTTAAAAAAGGCAAGCTCGCGAGTCAAATTATTGTCCAGGATAAGACCGAACTTGACGCCTTATGCAGCAGAAACAATATACAGAGTCATGATACTGCCACTCCTAATTTACTGCAGCAACATTTTTATAGACATGTCACCATCTAAGAAACAGCAATTTGAAAACATCCAAATGCGATCTTTAAAGATTATAAATGGCAGAAGAAACAGTGTAAAACTACCGTCTGTAAACCACATCAGAAACAGGATGTGTGCAATTGAAGTTTTTAAATGCTTGAACGGTCTTGCACCTCCTGACTATATGGAATACTTTAAACGTGTACAACACTGCAAAGGAACACGTGGAAATAAACATAGTTTAACGCTTCCAAGGGTAAAATCTGAAGCAGGACGAAAAACTTTTGCATTCCAGGGTGCAAAAATATTTAATAAAATTCCAAACAAAGTGAAGACTGAAACATCAATAGTCAAGTTCAAGACTGAATGCAAGGATTTTGACTTTGACTTTTAACATTTTCTTTAAACTATATTATTGTAAATAACTTTTTAAACTATATTTCTGTAAATTATATCATTAGGTACAATAGGTTGACAGGTCCTTGGTTGATAGCAGCAAATTCTTTTTGCTGAACAAGTATACCTGTATAAATATGGTTT
>REGM01000079.1:250119-264814 GCA_004194415.1 Aurelia aurita | reverse complement strand
GCACCTAAAAAGACTTTACCTCCAAATCACGCACCTTGGCTTTTATCTTTTAGGGAACCGGTGTACGATATTCTTTGAATCTGACATCTTTTTGTGGAAAGGAAATCACTCAATTGGTTTGTTATTTGAAAGAAATACGATATTGATGCTTAATCCTTCTCTCAATCCTTGCTATTTCCTGTCTATGATAATGACACAATATCATCATTCTGATATAAGGTCACGGGAACCAGAAGGTCAAATTACATGGCGACCAAAAGCAGTTGGAGGACATGTCTCCTAACTCTAAGAACCTTGCTTAAATCGATTTACGAGAGGCATATGAAGGTGATTTGATCTGGAAGGCTTGAAGATATTCAGTTCCTCTTCATTCCAGGACTGCTAAAAGTGATACGGATGCGGAGTAACTTAATGATTGAAAAGTAGTGGTCATCAAACGGCCTAAATACGAGCGTTGGACAAAGAATGTAAGACGGACGAAAAAGCGATTGTTTGTATTGCTGTTACCGTTCAAAATATAATCAAATCTTGTTATTTCAACTCATTTCCAGTCGTGTTTGCATTACCAAGTGCTGAAATACTCCTTTCTTTGTTCTTAACCTCTAAAATCCCTCTTTTACAGAGCAATATCAAAAGCTTAAAATCGCGCGCCTCGCTTAGCGAGGCGCGTGATTTACCGCGCGCCACTAAAATAGCTTACGGCCAGGTCTGATTTAATGGTTGACATGTTCAAATATATATATTTTAAAATTTACCTGACTGAAATCGGCCACTCCGTTCTGAAATTATAAGCGATTTTTTGGGGAAAGCCCCTTCAAGAAACCTTCAAAACAGGCCTAAATCATGAGCAAATTTTCCAAATATTTCTGCCTTACAGCAATGACTTGCGCATGCTTTAGCATGTGTTATCCTCTTGGGAGGATAAAACCTCCGAGAATAATGTTTGTTATGTTCCCAGGGATGGCACTTTCATCCTCCCATAGGGATAAAATGTGCTAAAGCATGTACAAGTCATTGCTATTAAGGCAGAAATATGATGGAAATTTGGTTGTGATTTTATGCTGTTTTTGAAGGTTTCTTGGAGGGGCTTTCTTGAGAAAATCCCTCATAATTTCAGAACGGAGTCGCCGATTTCAGTAAGGTAAAATTTAGAATTTATTTGAACATATCCACTGTTAAACAACATATTTACCAATATTATTGCCTGGATATCCAGGGAGCAGTGGCCTTTCAAACAGGGATTGTTTTTTCTGACTCACCTGGTACAGTAACTGGCCCAAATAAAAAATGGTTATAAACATGAAGTCATACCCAGCACATTTCTTTTTGGTAGTCTTTCCTGTATCCTCATCTCCATTCTCACTCCACGTGCTGAAGCCAGATGGCAAATCCTTCCATGTACGAAATCGTACACCACCACTGAGACTGAAAGTTCCAGGTTGGCATTTCTGACATTTCTGCGTATCAATGTTTAGATATTGGCCCTCTGGGCAGGTGAATGCTGAAATGGCAAAAGCATACACAAATTACATTATATAAGTCAGTATTTCTAACTCTAAAATTCAGTTTGACTCAATCTAATCTGCGCAAGGCCTGTACTGTATCAGCAAGAAAACAGCATTATCTACAGTACAGTTCTTTCATAACGTTATTGAGAATTCAGAAATCATCTTGTGAACTCTTAAGAATTCTTCCAAATTTTGGGAAGCTAAGCTACAGTTCAATATTGGAATAGAATATATTTGTTTCTAAAAATTCTTTGGGGTTATGCATTGAAAATTCTTATTAATTCTAAAGAACTCTTAAGATTTCATGGATGTTGAGCTAGGAAAGAACTGTACTTTAAAAATATTGAAAAAGAAAAGACCATGTGTAGCACAATATCATTGGTATTATAGCATGTGTGTTGAAACTTTATGGATTAAGATCTTATTAATTGTAAACAGTAGCAAGTTTAATTTCATCATTTTTACATCTTTAAAAACCTGTTCAGTTGACTGATAACAATATCAGAATTTGTTTGCAAGTTTTGTTAAGAATTTTAAGCTGAAACAATGATTATCAACAGGTACTGTAATTCTAAACTTTTTTTCCTATCTGAAGAAAACAGCTCAGATAAAACAATTAAATATATTCCTTTTGGTTGATGCCACAGATAAAATTTGGTTGATATGTTTTCATCATTATGCGGATTACAAGATCAGGCTGACAGGTGTCTAGCACTGATTTTGATTCAAGTTTTAAGACCTGCTAACAGATTTGTCATTCATAAAAGACTTAAAACTGCAGGGATGCCAAGATACAATCAAATCTTTAAGAAGAATTTTATCAGCTGATTTTAAAGATCTCACATTTTTTCTCAGCGACATACATTCGAGTTGTGTCTATCTTTATTCTTAAGATATCAAATAATTGTGTTAAAGATATAAAAACAAAAACAGATTCCAATATTATTTCATTACACATATGCGATCCAATTTTACATGACACGACTCTGGAGTAGTTCTCATCAAGGATTAAAACCATATCTGTGCCAAGGAAAAAGAATTTCTTAACTCTTTTGTGCCATTTCTATTTACCATAAAAGCTTTAGTGGGCTCTCTTATTGGCTAATTTCAAATCAATGAACTGGTTTTATTTTGATTCGTTACAATGTTCTGTTGTCTTTACCACAAAGCTTTATCCATTAAAAAATGTTTGGTTAGTATCATTTTAATTGAAAAGATGGGTCTTTTTCCTTGAAAGTGAGTTGGTTAGTGGACACACTACATATTTTTGAGACACTTGCCTTATTTAAAAAGTTTTTGCCAGCAGCGTATGAAGTGGAAAAAATTGTCACACTTTCAACAAAGTGCAAAGCCCTTTGATTTAGTAAAAGCGTCTGCCTTGGATGAAAAGGGGTACTCCTAAATACTTACAACACGCAGTTCCCCTTTCTGGTTTTTCTGGATTTTTTATATTGCAGGAATTTGGTTTTAATGGTACTTGCACCCTCCATCTTCCACCGCCAATGTCACATTCTGTGTACGCATATTTTGTTTGCTCCTAAAAGACAATGAAGCAAATTATAAAGAATGCCAATCATTAGATTTTGATACAAATAAATAAGCTGAGTACAGTAGCAAAATAATTGAAGGAAATTCTTGAAAATTTGTTAGGCCATAAAAAGACAAAGAACCAAACTTCTCTCTCTGGTCTGATAAAGTTGTGGTTACAAGCTACACAGAGCAAAGCTAAAAAAAGGAAGACTTCACAAAGGCACATTTCACCTTTTTTTGTGAATCAAAATAAAATATTAGCCTACGGGCTCTTTTGTTTTTTTACGAAGATCTGGCCTGGCGGTAAAAAGGCATGCTTTAAGTCGACAACCTAGGCAATGATCTCCTTCTAAACTACTTACTGACCTTTGTACAAGTATTTTGAACATGAGGTTTAGGCGCCGTTGTTGTTGAGGCAGTTGTTGGGGCTGATCCATTTGTTGTAGGCCCTGGCCCTGGGGCTTCCGCCGCACCCGTCCTCGCAGCTAAAACCAAAGCGAACAGAAACAGGATCTTGTGGAGTTGAAGCCAATCCATAACGTGATCTATCCAAGGTTGTTTCTAAGGCTGCTCTTTGCTTTACCGGCTCTTCTCTCCTTCTTCATGAATAAATAATGTAGCCGGTGTAATTATTGTCTCTTCACGCTCCCATGCAGCACAAAATCTAAAAGAAATGCTTTGTTGCCCTGATTGGGTCTTTTGTGTTTGTTTCCGCAAAATAATCGAAAGGAATGAAAAGCAGCTGCCCTTTCTTTTTAACCTCTTTTGCGCACAATCCATTGTTCATTCTAACCTCATTTTCACGTTTATTGATCAGATTTTTGCGGAGGAGCTGAATTATTACTTAGATCCTAATTGTTCCCACTACTACCTTAATTATTTCCTCCCCTTCGTCGCCCATTACTTAAGGTGGGGTAAAGTGGAAGTAGAGAAAAATAGGACGCATGTCATAAGTCTGTATCTTACGGAGGAGCATTCCATAGATTAGTCACAAGAACAAGACAAGATGGCTGCTGGCAGCAACAAAACAATCGTGATTGAAAATATTTTGTGGGCATCTCATTTGCCGACTGCTGCACCAATTGCACCTGGAACTTTTTCAAATCATCAGGTATTCTTTCCTTACTGACTGTATCCGCTTCTATATCTATGTGGGAGGTAATCAGTTAAATCTAAAAAGCCGTTAACTTGGTACTGATCTTCTGTCTTAGCTAGTATAGTGGCCTGCTTCTGCTTCCTTTATTGCACATCACGCAATACCTTGGGTACCAGAGCCGAAGAGTCGAAAAGAAAAATAAAAAAAATTAAAAAAAAGGGTACCAGAGCCGAAGCGAAGAGTCGAAAAGAAAAATAAATAAAAATAAAAAAAAAGGGCAGTCTACCAGAGCCGAAGAGAAAAATAAATAAAAACGCAATAATGACAGAAAATGTTAGAGAATATTATTTTACAANTCCTTACTGACTGTATCCGCTTCTACATCTATGTGGGAGGTAATCAGTTGGTTTGGATGGCCACAAAATTGGCCTAAATCTAAAAAGCCGTTAACTTGGTACTGATCTTCTGTCTTAGCTAGTATAGTGGCCTGCTTCTGCTTGCTTTATTGCACATCACGCAATACCTTGGGTACCAGAGCCGAAGAGTCGAAAAGAAAAATAAAAAAAAATAAAAAAAAAGGGCAGTCTACCAGAGCCGAAGAGAAAAATAAATAAAAACGCAATAATGACAGAAAATGTTAGAGAATATTATTTTACAAAATATACGGTATTAATAAGAAGCTGACCAAGTTATTCTTATGTGGATATATTTTTTGGAAAACACTTCAATTCATGTAACAACATGAGCACACAAAAGTATCAGTTGCCTCCAAAAAAACAAAGACAAGTTTCAGTAAGTACTCTTAGCTTTACCTCAGATGAAAGCAAAGATTGGTCAAGGGGTTAGGATTAGCTTTGCTACAATTCAACATATCTTTTTCTTCTTTTCAGATAAACACTTTGAGCTACTGTTACCTCGTGACGTCTGCTTTGAGGTATTCTAGTTTTCCGATCTTCATAGTTTTGTTCACCCTGTATTTATGATTTCTGGACTAGATGCTGGAATTGCAACAGGTGAAGTTGCGGTTTTAGCGCCAAGCGCTGGAATCGCAGAAGTAGAGAAAACCTAATCGAGTCCATGACCCCTTGTCATGACGTTCAAGTGGTGGGGCTCTACCCAGGATTGAACCCTGTCCACCTGACTGTTCTGGCTGAAAGTCAGAGGATTACACCGCTGTGACACAACACCTTCATGCAACGCCTTTAAAAAGGCTTCTATGGATTTTGTAGTAACCTCAAGGAAATCAAGAAAAGAAAGCTTACTTCATAAGAAAGGAAATAAAGTGAAATTTATATATTTGTTCTGTATACTTTGCAGGAGTCTACTTTTAAGTGCCCCAGTGAACCTTTTAAAATCTGTTTCAGGAATAGACCTTTTAGCTATTCCAAAAAAGAGTCTGAATCAAACGATCTTTTATACATTTTGTAGAATTTTCCAATGTGAACAAACATGATACTAGAAGCTCTAGCGCCACTCAATCAAATATAAAACTGTATAAAAATATCGCTTGATCCAGACTCTTTTGTAAAATAGCTAAAAGTTCTTTTGTCATTTTTCCTCCTGAGAACATTTGAACCTTATTCATTGAACATATTAATTTGACTGGATAAAATGAACAATGCAAACATCAAACTTGTCTTTGTAGTCTTATTGGATCTTTTTCAATTGTTGTTGTTGCTGTAGTGAAGAGGAAGATTTCCAACAAAGAGGTATCATGATTTTTATTGAACTCTTAAACAATCAACATAGGTATATTGAGTTGCTGCTATAAATAGGCCATAAAAAAATACCTACACACCCATTGTTTCTTTGGCTACATAATGAAATGGCATATCCCAATGTTTCAAATACATATATATTTTTAGATTGTCCTAGGCCAGCTTTGGATTATGTTGATTCCCTTTGAAACCCTTTACTTTCCCACAGACAAGAGGGTGAGATTGCAATACTTATTTAAACTAGCAATAACGATAGTCAGAGAGTGCTGCGAACTGGGTTTACTCACAAAAATGTTCGTCAAAATGTTTAAGATTGTGGTCAATAGCAACTTGTGCAGGCAATGTCCTCATGTAAGAATCCTCTAAAGTCCTGAAATCATGAAACTCCAAAAATAGATACAGTTGCATGACAAATTGGTTGGTATATTGCCCTTTGATTAAGACAATTGACCATGTCTATAATGCGGTATTTGCTATGCAACAATAAGATGTTAATATCATACTTTCAATACTGCGCATGCGCTAATTCTGTATTGACCCGCAGTGATGTCACTCGGCAGCCACAATTTGGCCTCGAAAAAATTGTTGAAAACACAAACCCACAAACACACAAACATCGCTCGCAAGTTTCAATTCAACTCGAATAGATTTGCGGCTCCGCCGCAACAATTGCAGTGATCAGAGTCGCTAGAGAAATGGGAGATTACAGGTTCATTTCAGAGTGAATTCAACCTCCACTCCATTGTTATCAACCATAAACAGAAATACATCAAAGAGAAAAACAATGTGTAAGCTCACCAACCATAAAGAACAGAGAGAGTCCTACAGGACACGAGGGCCTACAATATTTCGCATTATGTACAAATTGTGTTATTAATTTTTGTGTTCATAAAGTATCAATTATAAGCTGACACGCATTGAAGGCATAACTACAATTTCTAGATATCCCATAGCTTTATTTGTATACATCACATTTTTTCTCTAGGTGCATCCAATTTTTCATTTGTCACTGGCGGATTTCTTTGGCTCAATAATTCTGTTGGCTGGGGCCATTTCTTACCATTTCTTGAAACGCAATACAGCTACAATACACAGCTGTCAATACCTAACAGCATTTGCAACAGTAAGTATTTGTTGGAATTTTAAAGCCACTTCAAAATGGCTGTCTAGGCTTCTGCCAGGTGGTTTTTATACTATAGGTGGAACTTTTGTAGAATACTTGGGTGTTGGGACATTGCTGCACTTATGAATAGCATTAGTAACCCTTCCTTTCATTTTGACATTCTAATAATGGGGAACAAAAGGCGGTCGGTGGAAAATTTCCAGAATTCAATCAGTTCTGTGATCAGGTGAAACCTGCAAGTTACTATTTTGACTGTAAAGAGTATCAAGGCGAGTCAAGAATCATAAAGAATAACAATAAAAATACAGGTGAAGTTACATTTCATGAAACACGATTTCAGATGTTTCACATTCCATGAAGCTCCAAACTAATAGACTTGGAATATTAGGTCCTCGGTAGATTTTTCTCAAAAACTACTAAGCAGGTGGTTATTTCTATTCCAGACTCGAGAGTATGTACTGATGTTACCACCCTTTACTACAGTAGATTATCATGGGCCCTTATCATATCTTATCTCTTTCTACAGGCATTTTATATGAACACATTTCTCCTAACATTAAACTACGCTAGATCCATTTATCAGAAAGTTAAACAAAGATGGACCGGGCAATCCACGAGGAGATTTGATGCGTCAAGTGGCCATTTTCAGAGAATAGTAAGATTAGATTTTCAAATATTATTTTGCATAACTCTCTATGTATATAACTTTGTTTCAGTTATTAATTTGCTATGAATCTGTTGGCTGCCATCGGATGTTTCAAAATATGGACAGTGTCTTGTAAAAAGCTTTCTTCAGTACATTTAGTTGGTTGCAGCTTTCTTCAGTACATTTAGTTGGTTGCAGCCCTTATGTTTTGGTCTTCATCAAATTTTGAAAATTATGTTTTGGTCTTCACCAGAGGTCTTCATCAAATTTTGCATGTATTTTTATACTTTATACGTAATCTCAAAACTATAGATAGCAATAAATGAATTTCAAATCAGCCTTGCATCTGATTGGTCTATATTGATTTTTTGATAATAAAGTATTGATTGTATTAATTCTAGGGTGTTACTCGATGTTCTGCTCAGCTATTGTGGTATGGGCTCGCCTGGTAAGTATTAAATTAATAATTCTGCATTTTTAAAAATAGCAGCTTGAGCCACGACAGGCTCTCCCCCCCCCCCCCCCCCCCCCCCGAGGTGCAACTTAGGCACAGGCCTCCAAAGATCACCTCCTTCATTGATGAAGCTGACATTCCTTCCCTGCCTTGAAGTAGAACCAAATCAAATTGAGATTCCCAAACCATAGAGTTCTTCAGGCAACAAGAAGGAAGGAAACTGGATTCATAATTAACGCTGAATAGTTTCCAAGGTGACCCAACAAAAAGCAATTTTATGAATTGCACTATTATATTAACTGAGTATCACTGGCCTTATAGTTGTAGCAAGTGGCTAACAACTTTGATGTCTTTCTTTGAATTTATTTGCAATTTGTCATACTCCTTCTTTTTTTCAGGTTCATTCCACTTATGGTAACTCTCTGCCTATTCGCTATCGATCATGAAAAATATGGTCCTAATGATAACATTTGCACGAGGTAAGACAACGAATTCTTTCTTCTTTTGTTAGAGTTTTTCATAAATTTGCTTACTGTGACAACGTTTGCTTTGATTTGACTTTCTTTCAATGGTGTATGAGCAGTTATTTGCATAGATCTCTCTAAGTTGTGAATTTCCTTTGAAGCTTTGGAGTGTGTAACCTTCGTTCCGAAGTAAACTTCTGTTTATAATTATGTTTGTGATTCTGAAAGGGGAAGTTCAAAACTTCCATTATTGTCTCGTCTTATAATAATAAGAAACATTGAGCCTTCTTGATGTATTTTGAAGGGTTTTGTACCACCCCATCTTTATAATGGTGCTGTTGCCAACGCACATTTAAATGAATGACAGTTTGGTGTCATCTTTTAACTATTTTTGGTACAAAATTGCCATATTTTTATATCAAACCCTTTGTTACGTCATTTTAAATTTCACTTGTTTCGTTCCTTTGTAGCTGTCTACCAATGTTTCATTATAAAAATTCGAATTGTCAGGTATGTATCTCGGTGTTTGGTTTGGTTCTTTGTTTCTTTGATTTGGTTATTTTTCATTTAACTTTGTTTGGAGAGAATTGTGTTAGGAATGAATACCAGTCATTAAGAAATCGTCAACAAAAGTTCTAGAATAGAATACTTAAGATTTTGGCTCTTCGAAGGTATAAAATAAGCTAGTTAACGGAAAATTCATTTTTATGGACAATTTTTATAAACCGATAGATTATCGTGCCTTTTGGCTTTCATCTTTTTACTTCCATTCTCACCTGAATCATCTAAAATTCTCATTAAAACCTTAAAATTATACTTTATTTGTCTCGATGATGTTTTCTTTTTCCATCGGCCAATGATCTTTGCCAAAAGTCATTTTACTCCCTCATTAGAATAAGTTTTTCAAGGACACTCACTTTGAAACAAACAAAAACAAAATTCTTTGGGGAGAAGGGGATTCTTTATTTATCGCTATGGGCACGAAACGTGGGAGGATGTATCTGTTTGTAAGTATTCCGAGGACTTTTGCAGGTATTTTAGCCGTGTACGAACTATTGGTGCTTTTCCGTCAGACTTGTCGAATAGCTAACATTATTTTGACACATTCGATATGAGACTTTCAGAAGAGAATCATTGATTATGTTCTTCATTTCAGAGGATTTTAGATTCCGATTACAAAGACGAACCTGATTGGTATGCAATATACAAATGGATTTTTATTGTCATACTCACATTCTCCATCATTGGAGCAGTGGTAAGTCAAATTGAAGCTTTTGTATTAACTTACATCATGCTGATATATGCAGTCTCCTGGATATTTCGCAGAAACTGCAACAGAAAAATTAGGTTAAAGTTGTAAATTTTGCTGGGCTAAAATTTTCTTGAACTGTGTGCCTACTCACATCAGGCACTTTATTATCATTATATTTGATATATCTAAGATCTTTATCCGCAGTATCCCTGTAGCTTGCGCTGATCTTCATTGTGCTATTCAGTGAGTTTGCAAAAACAACTTCCTTGTTTTGTCACACAAGACCAAGATTTCAAACAACATTTCTTTTTCATTATTCCAATATTCTAACTTATGTCATAACACCTTGATCTTTGCTTTGGTTTGTGAACTCCTCCAGGTATTGGCCAAGAGAAGGGTCGAGGCCCTTATGTTTTAGGATCTTTCTGAGATGTAACCATTCTGAGTTTTTAAGCCAGACACATATCACAGCAAAGTCGTTCGATGAGGTCCGAAAAGGATGGCCAAGCTTGATGTCAATGTATTTTCTTTCAGACATTTAATATGATGGCATACAGGGTGTTCAAATCCATTCTGATTCATGGAGGTAAGTCCGCATATTTTTTAGTTGCCGTTAGATACATTTAGTTTGCTGTCTGGTCGATTTTTTATGCAACGCCGAAGAAATGAAGGTCTGCGAGGTCATTCAAACAGGGCGGCGATCTCGTTATTGTACGTGCAACAATGCACCGTTTATTTGGCCTCCTGAAGTATACTATATTGTGACCCAAAGTACATTGTTAAGCTTTAAATGAGAAGCATGGCTGTGTAGGAGCTGAATGTTGACAAGAGGTATGTGCGAAATACAGTTTGATTTGGAATTGCCAATGGCGGCGTTTAGGCCAAGTCTAGAGCAGGCTAGAACGAAGGAAAAACCACATTATCAAGGTTGTTTGGCAATGTGATGAATAAAGATGACACAAGTGGTAAGAATGTACTTTGGTTTTAATATTGTGTACTTTTGTTTTAATATTGTATACTTGAAGAGGCAAATAGACGGTGATTTATTGCCCGTTATTATTGTTAAATTTATCTGGTACAATTGACAGTTCATGTTTCAATATGATCTCTCCTATGAGATAACCATCATCGTTTATTGAAAGATTGTTTTATTTCACAGGAGTCATATCAAAACCACAAAGGCATTTATTAAAAATTGCAAGACGAAGACTTGGATTATTTTGTGTTACTTTCTTGTTCTGTTGGACACCAAGTAAGATGTTTTTTTATCCTGTCTCTCCTTCAATAATTACGCACTGTATGTTTTCCTGATTCTGCTATTGCTAAATGTATGTTAATTTCAGAACGTTTCCAAAATGGGGATAATTTGCAAGAGTTTCTTTGCTAAAACTTTCCTTCAAAATGTTTTGGAGCTTCTTAATTATTTTGATATTTTTTTAATATTTAGGTTTACTCCTTGGGTTCATCTCAATATCACCAACTTTCCAAATGACAAATCTTTATTGGTTGTATATCATTCAGGTTTGTTTGATAATTATACTTATGTCTTCACAGTTTAAAATTGTTATTAATTAGCAAAACTATGCGTGGAACTTCGCACTGGCACTTTTTAAAAGTATCAGTTTCAGTCTTATTTTCCTCAACCGTCGAGGCCTCGAGATGTGCAGATTTATCACGTATACGTGTCACGTTTACGTTTACGTTTACAAGTCAAGTCGTGTTGGAAGGAAAGACCAAGGGTGTCAGGACACCGATGCTTTGATTAAATATTTATTGACCTTGTTTTAATTGTTGTTGTCTTCTTTGTTTTGTTTTCCCTGTCTTCGTATTTCAGTACTGAACTTGGCCTAACTGATCAGTTTGGAATATTCGAATCTTACTCCCTTGTAGTCCTGTGTGATAGTGCGCCTTCGCAGAAGAAAGGTTTAAACCGCACGGCGCGCGAACACACAGGAATACAAGGGAGTTAGATTCGAATTTTCAAACTGAGCTGTTAGGCCAAGTTCAGTAGCTGAAATACGAAGACACGGATAAAAACAAAGAAGACGACAGCAATAGACGATTACGGAAAAGATGGCGTCTGTCTGACCAATATGCATTGCGGGGGGGGGGGCATTTGACCAAGATGCATTGCGTTTAGTGATCGAATGCATTTTGGTCAAATGCCCGCCGACGCCATCTTTTCCGTAATCGTCTATTAAAACAAGGTAAATAAATATCTAATCAAAGCATCGGTGTCCTAGCACCCTTGGAAAGCTAGTGAAATTTCAAATGTAATATTGCTGTACGTTCTACTGATAAAGTTTCGCTCAAACTGCAGATGTTGCTATTATATTTGGAACAGGGATCAAGTTTCTTCGCAGCTCGATAGAAAATGAAATAGGAAAAAATAAAAAAGAACAGGGAGTTCAAAAATGGCCTAATGATAGCAAGGGTGTACAGAGAGAGTAAATGGCTTGAATGATGCGTATCCCGACTTTCGGGCCACCCTTTAAGATAACATAGATACAAGTTTGGTTTGGGATCTGGGGAAAAATTTGACAGTCCTGACATTTGACATTGGGGAAGATTCAAAATCCTAGGAGAATCTTGACTTGTTATTTGGAATTAAAAGATTCAAACCTTACTTGGACAGTAAACATCAACGTTTCTCAATGTGTCTGCTAAATTTTAGGCCTGTACATGCCCACTGCAAGGATTCATCAACTGTATAATTTATGGATGGTATAGACCTGGTTTCAAGAATGCTATCACCGAAAAGACGCCTTTGGTGAGACCAACTTCGGTGCAAAGTGAAGTCTAGATGAAAGAAGATTCAGAATTTTAACATCTTTGCCTTTATCTTTGCTTAGTTTTATACTGGCATACTGGTATGTGAGTAGTAGAAATTTGATTTTTATTTCAATTTTTAGAAAGTCGGTCTGAAAAGAAACGTCCCCTGGCAGGAAAATGGAGATTAAGTCAATACTATATGTACACCGTAGATAGATAAAGTCAGTCTGTTGTCAATAAGTGCTGGATATAAACTCTTTCCAAGCGCACTTCGTTTTATGAAGACCTATTTTCATATCATCTGACATAAGACACAAAGTTTACATCATCTGACACGAATCATGCTTCAAAAGAACTTTTCCCATTTAGGTATAATTGACAACGAACATTCTTCATTTTTCTCCCTAGGGACATTTACTTGCGGACAGACTTTAGTGTACACAGTTTGTCTGTATATCTGCTTGTGTAAATGTTTTAAGTAGGAAGCCTCAGTTGGAATATTATTTTGTAATTAGCTTAGCAGCGTATTTTTAGACCACCAAGGTATACAAAATCCAACCATATTGGTTGACTGATTTCATGATTGATTAATCAGTCGATTGTTGGACTGAATAAGTAATCTATTGACTGTTTGACCAGTAAATCGATTGATAGAATGATTTCATTGAATAAGATATCGGCTGATAGACTTATGACCTTTCGTCCCTTGTCTCCCTGTGCTCTTTGACTTGTTGATATCGCTTCGGTCAATAGGGACTCTCTAAACCAGACTTTGAAGTGATTTTGTGGCAGGATGTTGGTGTACGAAAACTCCCGTCAAAAAAATGACCTAAAACCTGCGGGAGTTTTCGTACACCAACGTCCTGCCACAAAATCACTTCAAAGTCTGGTTTAGAGAGCTTGAACATAGGGAAACAGACTGTTAATACAAAGAATGATGTTTCCCTGACCTATTAATCACAAATTGCATACATTTAAAATTATAATCTTCGTCCGTGCAAACAAAATAAATTGATTTGACTGATGCGTACGGATTCATTCTGCGAGGGCCTAAAGTGTGCCCACTTTTTCAGAGTAATGTTATGAGTCCCTATTGACCGAAGCGATATCAACAAGTCAAAGAGCACAAGGAAACAAGGGACGAAACGTCATCAGTATAATCGGCTGATTTAGTTAGCTTGTCGAGTAATATTATTCGGATGTAAAATTAGATCCCTGTATTTCATGTTTCTGCGTCGAATGAGAAAATTATTTGAGGATTTCCTTCATATCATAAGTGGTTGTGTAGTATATTTTGATAAATGATATGAATAACGAACTGTATTGAGAGAATAAATAACAACAAAACGTGTATCATTAACTTAGCTGCCTTTATCATTCGTTCCAGCAGTTCCAGTGCCCGGGGGGGGTACACGACTTGTGGATGGACGGGGGTCTGCCGCCCGGTTTTCAGAAAGCCACCCACTTCTAATTACCAAAATTTGCCTTCGTACCCACTTTTATCATGAATTTTGGTGGAAAACTACCAATTTTTAACAATTTTTGGCGATTTCAGCCAAACCGACCCATGTTTAAGGAAAATCTACCAAAAAATGACCCTTGTTTAGAGAATTTTGGGCCAAAAACCCACCCTTATGTGCGGCACATACCCGTACCATCAACATTTTATGTAGCCCCCCCCCCCCGGGTTCCAGTGCTTACTTTCGGACATTGAAACAATATTGGCCTCGCAAAACTAGGCAACAATTTTTCTCCCAGGGCCTTTGGAATCGAGACTATAACCCTCCTCGGTAATAGAAAATGGCAGATATTACCACACGGAAAGAAACAAGCACCCTTTCTCATTAACAAAAAATTAGGTGCTGGAAAGGTGATAAATGCAACTGTAGGCTCTGCAAAATATATGTGCCACGAGTTGGTTTCCTGGCAGGGTAGACTTAACGGCGATGATGCGTGCCATCTAGTGATGACTAGACTTCCTCCACGTCTATTCCGTGGTCTATCACGCTAAAAGAATATTATGACTTCTGCGGATGCGTAAGCCACGAGGACGCTGCGAGGGATAAAGGAAAAGCCTTTGCCTCGCAGCGTCCTCTTCATGATTTACCCCCCCCCCCCCAGAAGTTTTTATG
>REGM01000079.1:232396-242455 GCA_004194415.1 Aurelia aurita | reverse complement strand
CGCAAGAGCTAGGAATGTTGAAGCGCGAGCGAAGCGAGTGCTTTTACTTCCTGGTTAAAGATAAGAGATGATATACCGAGTTTCCCAAAAAAGGTCCTACCTATCTTGCTATTGGCTAGTTCTTGCTGTTAATATAGCTACATTTTTCCAACTGGGTTTAAAGATATCAACATTGGCTACTTTAAAAACCCTCGCAAGAGCTAGGAATGTTGAAGCGCGAGCGAAGCGAGTGCTTTTACTTCCTGGTTAAAGATAAGAGATGATATACCGAGTTTCCCAAAAAAGGTCCTACCTATCTTGCTATTGGCTAGTTCTTGCTGTTAATATAGCTACATTTTTCCAACTGGGTTTAAAGATATCAACATTGGCTACTTTAAAAACCCTCGCAGGAGCTAGGAATGTTGAAGCGCGAGCGAAGCGAGTGCTTTTACTTCCTGGTTAAAGATAAGAGATGATATACCGGGTTTCCCAAAAAAGGTCCTATACATCTTGCTATTGGCTAATTCTTGAAGAACAGAATCCAAATCAGATTTGGTATCATGTTTGTTAAATTTGTACTTAAAGATAATTTAACAAAATGTATCATGGCATCGTAGAGCCACATTTCCGTAACTGCCTTTCTGATTGGGGAGGTTGCAGTGAAACCAGATTGCAAACTTTACAAAAACTGCAAAACCGAGCTGCTAGAATTGTCACCAACAGCAGCTATGATTCATCCACCATCAACTTGATCAAGAAACTAAATAGACCTACAGTTCTTGCTGTGATAAAAAGTGAGACAGCTACTACTGCGTACAAAGCATTATCGGGTCTAGCGCCCGGTTATCTTTCAACACTATTTAAGAAAAATTCTGGCGTGTGATATAAATATGAATTTGCGCAATGCCACGATGTCCTTATTCCAAGGATGAACACTTGCAGTGGGCAGAGAGCTATATCTTTCCGGGGTGCAAAGAATTGGACTAAATTGCCTTTGAATGTCAAACTAGCACCCTCCCTTAGCATTTTAAAAGTTGGCTGAAGAGCAATTTGCCCTTCTTAGTCTAACTCTAATTACTTTTGGAATTTTTATATTGTAAACATAAGCTTAGTTTTTGAACAGTTTCTTTTTAGTTATTATTGTAAAGCTTGTCACAGCCCCTTGTAAAGCAGTCCTCTCGACTGATGGGGCTACCGTATAGAAATAATGAAAAATGAAATGAAAATCGATCTAGCTAATTAAAATCTGTGTCTGACATTAGATGCCGACTAAACGCAAAATCACTCATGTGAATCTCTTTAATCGTTTTTATTCGCAGATATTTTCACCTGACTTCGAATGCGAGACAGAGTTTAATTGATGCCCCCGTATTTTGCCTAACAAATCTAACGTTCTTGCTTGAATGGCTTGAAAGGAACTTTAATTGCTTTGCTGCAATTCTACTATGGAGATTTTTTGAGATCTTGATTGTTTTCAAAATGGCGGCATTTATCATAATTGAGGCTGTGATTTGAGGCGGTTTTTATTTAGCAGAAAATGTAAAAAAAAGTTGTCCAGAACGTATAAGAGAACGAGGAAATGAGATATTCATTCCCTTATATCCTGGTGCATAGCTCCTTTGTTTCAGTGACAATTATAGACCATTTCGCAGTCGAATGCCAAGGCGTTGTTCACGTTGCATTTTGGGGTTGCATAGGGTTTCGAATGCGGAAGAAATCGAATTCAAATCCGATTTCGAAGTTGTCGAAGCTAGTGAATTCTATATGTTATAAACAGTTGTTATGTATATATTTCCTGTAGACTGACGACGAGATTCCTTGCATTCGTTCAATGTTTTCAATCTGATGTTTTTATTTTCTCTCATACAAGGACTCACGACCAAGCTGATTCTAAACAGAGACGCTTCGAATGTCGTCTCGAACGTCGTTTCGCTTCTAAAAGTCGAATTTTGATTTAATCAGCCAATCAAACACTAAGAATAGGCATGTGGTCTAACCTTATTAAGAAAGTTGAGATTTGATTGGATGGGCCCTAAATGCAGGGAATTAGGCCTAATTAGTCTCTGTTTTGAAGTTGTATTGTCACATTCAATTCAATGCCGAAAACTGAGACTCGTGTAATCAGTCTATATTTTCTGTACATAAACAAGAGCTATGCACAAGGTAATTAATGTATAAATTTCTCTCTTCGTGTAGTTTATAGCAGGGTCTCTGGCTTTGACCAAGCTCCGCATATCAACCAAACCATTAGGCCGTCAGTGATCAGACCATTCCCAATAATACCCCGGACGCCAGACCAACCTCAACTTTGAGGTTGGACACCAGACCAACCTCAAAGGTATCTATGTTCAAGTTAAGTACCGAGTAATATTTTAAAAATGATTTCGGATTGATTCATGCTCAATTCTGATCGTTAGGGTTGACCAAATCTGTATACTTTTTTTTGGGACACCCGGTATATTCTGATCATACACGTTTTGCGCGCAGAAGTGATCTACTTTATTCATAAAATCTCCGCACGTGGAGTGGGTTATAGCGGTGCCAGCTGCTATATAGAAGAGACAATTAAGAATAAAGTAGTAGTGTGGAGGGTGAAGTCTCTAAGAAACTGTTAAGGACTACATGCAGCCTTAAACTCTAGGGAACTCCTCCTATTTTCTTAAATTGCAGCTGTCCCTCCACCCTGGATGCCAGACCCACATATCAATAAGCCAAGGTTTCCTTCAGGGTGAATCTAGCATCCAGGGTACCCTCCCTCCTTCGATATTTCCCCGTCGAATTTTTACAAAATTCAAAACCAACGTTAGCAAGAAATGGTAGCGACCTTAGCTAGGCTTAAAGAAAGCTGGAAACAAATTCTGTCTATATATTTTCATGACAAAAAGTGATGAACACTTATCTTATTCTCACAGTTTATCTCCCAGACTTCACGTAATTTTTCTACCGGGTGAGTAAAAAAAAGCTGAAACGTTTCAAAGCCTGTAGTTTGCTACCAATTCATCAGATTCCCTAAAACTGGCTACCATTGTGCAGGTAACATGTCGACATAGGTAACAAAATGTATGTAGTTTAAAAGACATAGAGATGATCTTATGTACCGGGTGTCCTACAAAATAGTTCCCGTGTTTGCAGAGTTGCTGTGGAGGAGCTGTAACTTCTAAATCGCACGTTTCCTTGATTCTGAATAAAGAGGCAACAATTGAGATTTTGGAACCTATAAATAGACAATGTGATTGTGTGTTGGCATGTAGAAAATCACGGTTTGACGACATGTATATTTAAACATGTAAAATAAACACGTAGCAAATTAGGACTGTAGCAACCCCCGTTTGACAAATATACAGATACCTTTCCTTCTCAAATTGCGAAAAAATCGCTGTCTAAGATTTTCCCGGGTAAAAACCATCGTTTGAATTGAGGGAGCCAGAGCACGATTACCAGGGCAAATTGATTGGACAGTAGTGGAATTTTCCACAAAGTATATAAAGTTAAGGCACTGTGTGCATTAATACTGTTCTCTTGCATGAGAAATCTTATGTAAGTCCTGAGAATTCTTGCTTAAAACTTGTCGCAGTCTTTCCAGCCTCTCAAGAATTCTTATATCAAGGGGTACAGTTCTTGGGCATCTTTGAGAATTCTTATGATATTAAAGTGAATTTGTGAATGGACGGACATATAGCGATTTGGTCTAAAAATAGAATAAGAGAAAGCTACGCGCCACTTGTTGTTCGATCATCTATGGAGAACAATTATTTTCATTATCGTGCACATTAGGCAAGTGGCGTATTCCATTTTTAACCAGTTTATTCGTTTTACGTTTTAATGTACCGAAGGCCTGTTTTGTATTCAGCCTGGACTTTCCCAAGTCGTCTTGAAAGAATCAGTCTCAGCTTGTGTAATTCAGACGGGGGTATGCTATAAATGGCAGATCACCTGCTATCCTTCTCAAACTGTTAGAATTTATTATGGTCCCGTGCCCGTACATGCCAACCACGGTAGATCTTATTACTCGGTTGTAAGCTTACCCGTTAATGCCTAACATATAACAATGATGTAAGCCTAGTAGCACGTTGTAACGAATTGGCAGTAATATGGCATCTGCTCGTGCGTCTGTTTTGTGAAAGATCAATTTGCAATTGGCCTTGCTAACAACAGCAAATATTTTGCAATCTCAACGCAAGAAAGATCCCAGTCCAACCCAACAACCATCCAAGAACATGCTTTCATCAATTCTGCAGATGAGGGTGAAATCACGCGACTCGAAGCTATCATGGCTCGCTCTGTTTGCCTCAGCCATCATCATGTGCTGCTCCTATGGATTTCTGTACAACTTTGGAATATTTTATAATCATTTTGTGCATGAATATGGATACTCGAAAGAAAAAACAGGTACGTGGAGAAGATATGTTTTTATATATAATGCTGTACCATACTTTATGATAGCTTTCATTTCATTACGAACACAGCACAAAAATAAATGCAACTCAAATTAGCGAGAGCGAATTAGAGGGAAGACCTGTATGATTTCGACCCCGAAGATACTAAAACGAAAAGTATATGCGACTAAACCAGACTAAACTCAACGCGAAATTTTAAAATCTCGCGTTAATACCATGCAGCGTTAATTTCGTTTGAAGGTACTCTTCGAGCTACAGTATCGTTGTATGATTAAAAAGAATACACGTATTTTTTTATAAGAAACTAAGAATTTTAGCCAGTACTGAAAGTTTCTTAAAATTATCAGATTTTGAGTACTCTGAGTTTCTTACGAGTTCGTAAGAAACTCTGTAAGAAACTCCGTAAGAAACTCATAAGAAACTCCGTAAGAAACTAGTTTACTTCCTGCGCCCTTGTGAACATTTCAAAACGAAGTTTTTTTTAAGCCTTTCCAGTTTTAGACATTACTCAAGTACCTTCTGAGTATTATGATACAGGAAACAAGTGAAAATAAAGTAAAATTATGCTAAGAATTTCCTTTATTAAAAAGTAAATAGTTCCTTAAGTTATATTTTCCCAGTACTGGAGTTTCTTAACTTTTTGGCGATCTGAGAGTTGAGTTTCTTATAAGCAGTTTCTTATAAAAAAATACGTGTATTTACCCAGAGATAGTTACGTTAACCTGAAATTGACCGATGCAACTTTGAGGCTTGTTTTGGAAGATCTATTTCGGCATGAAGATATTCGAGCCATTTGAGATTTGAATACTTTGAAAATCGGGAACGTCCAAAACCTAAAAGGCCGACAAGCTCTTGGTGTTTACATGTACACGTATCTATTATAAGAAACTGCTTATAAGAAACTGCAGTCTCAATTTTTCAAAAATTAAGAAACCGGGCTACCTGGATTAAAAAAGCTAAGAAACTTTTATGATCTGCAGATTCAATTTCCCAGGTCACTCATAGATGTTTAACGCTGTGCAGTATTAACGATGTTAAGAAACTGATGAGAAACTTTTGGTAGCAAAAATTGGTGTAAAATTTAAGAAACTGGCTAAAGTTTTCTTACAAAACATACGTGCATGTTTGTTTGAAATCAAATTAAATACACATGTTCTTGTTTAGAGAAACCGCTCTGATCACATGCTTTGATCTAGACAATAGTTTTCTGGACATGCTTGTAACTTGTTTTATCTCTGTGGATTATTAAGCTGACCAGATGGTTTAACATCGCTTTTTGACGTCATCTGACCTAGACCTAGACATAGTGGTTTCTTGGTTTCTTGGAGGAATAAATTTAACCTAAAATCCCATCGTTAGATAGGTCTCTACAGGATCTCCCAAAAATTGTGCCCCCTTTGTGCGGCTGCTGTGGAGGAGCTGTGCAATAAATTGTCTGCTTTTTTATACAGTTGCACAGTAAAGGCTTGAAGCAACTACCCTTTTGACGTTCTTGTGCCACAAAGTGGAAAATCTTTTACTGTAACTCATTAAAGACTGTGCAGTAATTACCGCAACAGAAAACCAATACAGATTGAAAAATTTGTCCAGTTTTATGTCTCTGAAATTACGAGTCCCAGACCACGTTTACACTGTACAGGTAAAGATTTGATCCGTTACAAAGCTGCTATGGTTCAAGGGCGTGTTTGCACTGCTCCAGTACAGAATCATTCTATAGATAAAAATCTAGAGAGATAGAAGGAACAAATGTGTTACGGAGTAGCAGTAACAGTGTAAATGGGGGGGGGGCTGATCCGTCACACTTTTGTTCTGGATCCAAAGTTGTACCAGTACGGTGTAAATGGGGTCCTAGTTTGAGCGATGAGGGGGGTAATAGTTAAGGTAGCAGTAGTAGTAGCGATAACTAGGACAAAGATAATACGTCTATAAACTACCCCGTTAATGCTTTTCTGTAGTGTGATAACAAGAAATTTCTTGCAGCTTGGGTTGGTTCGATACCGATTTCACTCCTGTTCTTCATGGCACCATTCGCAACCTGGGTTCTCAACAAAATCACTCTTCGAACCTGTGCGATGTTGTCAGCAGTTCCATTAGCAGCCTCTCTTCTTGCAACCTCGTTCGCAAGAGACTTGGATGAAACGTTTCTCACATTCAGTATCCCATTTGGCATTGCGGGCTGTCTGATTTTCATGGGCACTATGAAATCCGTCTATCTGTACTTTGATAAGCAGTTGTCGACAGCCTACGGTGAGTAAATTGGTAAGGTCTAATAATCTTGAGTAAGTGTGTAACTTGAAGGGGTATGGATTTTGTTGACCCTCACCTCTTCCCACAATCATAGAAACCCATTTGTTGGCAGGGCAAGTTTGATTTCTGCCCGGGGGGGGTACTTCAGCACTCCATGGTACGGGGTTGTGCTATTTTTTAGGGTACCTTTTTACGATAGAATCCGGATTTATGGGTATAGTTTTCAGAAATTTTCTCCGGATTTATGGGTGGTACTTTTATGCTCTGAATGGCACAAACCCGTACCATGGAAACTTAAGTTGCCCCCCACCCACCCGGATTTCTGCAGCGTAAAAGTTCAGGATTAATGTCACGTTGGTTTGGTCACAAAAACGTTTACGGGGGTCCCTAAAGATGGTCAAGTTACACTCGTGATCAAAAAGATTGCTTTGAAAAGCAAAGCCCTAAAAACATACNCCCGGGGGGGGGGGGGTACTTCATCACTCCGTGCTCCGGGGTTGTGCCAATTTTTAGGGTACCTTTTCTAAGATAGAATCCGGATCTATGGGTATAATTTTCAGAAATTTTTCCGGATTTATGGGTGGTACTTTTATGCTCTGAATGGCACAACCCCGTACCATGGAAACTTAAGTTACCCGCCACCCGGATTTCTGCAGCGTAAAAGTTCAGGATTAATGTCACCTTGGTTTGGTCACAAAAACGTTTACGGGGATCTCTAAAGATGGTCAAGTTACACTCGTGATCTTGAAAATTGCTTTGAAAAACAAAACCATAAAAACATACCGAAAGGTTTAAGGCCTATACAATTTCCTCTCACTTGTGTAGGATGAAAATATAAAGCAAATGCGTCCGTCAGTCAACGCTGCACTGTGATCCAGGGCATCGAATAAATACCGAAATTTGAAGTTTTAGATTCCTAATTGAGTTTGAGCTTGCGACATGCAGCATAACCTTGGGGTTCATGTGCTGCAAAAATTTTCAAGATTGGTCAACAGAAAGCGGAGATGTTGATTTTTAAAGTTGGGCCTAAATTAGTCCTTTATTTTCATAACCTGTAGAGGGATGGCACTGTTTTGATTGCACTTTACAACTTCAACTTCAAGAACTCCTAGGTCATACTACGTGACGGAAGCCCAACATTTATTTGAGATTCAGAACTTCTTTTTTTTTAGCATTTATTAGATAAAAATGGCCTAATGGATCACAGTGCACTGTTTCCAAATTTCGTACCACTCGAAGATCTTAAAAGAGCACATGGAAGGGTCGCGTGATTAAATTTCAACATATTTTCCCGCTCTTTTTTGTTTAAATCTGCCCCTATGGGCCTAGCCAAGTAGCCAAAGCTACGATCAATGCAGAAAACTGTCGAGGATTGCCGCCTTACCTGCCTAAAAGACTCTTGGTACGTGGCTCAGTTGGATGGTAGAAGGTTTGAATTAAACCTCCTATGCTATGACGCCGGTTGGTTTTTCGTCTCTGTTGCGTCTTGCGCACTGCCATCTTGATCACCGCTTCTACCATAGACTTGCTCCAAGTCTCGTTCGTTATCTTATTCGGGCCTACTCGGTCAGCAGTGAGCTCGCTCCACCTCCGCAGCTCACTAACCTCCGCAGCTCACTGCTGATCGAGTAGGCCCGAACAAGATAACGAACGAGACTTGGAGCAAGTCTACTTCTACCACAGCTTTGCTTCTGTTTTCTGTGCCTAATTGAATTGAATTTCCATGCAACATATAATAAATTCGGATTTTGTCTTTGACCCATTCATGTGCGCCTTTAAGAATTTACCCAAAAAATCAGGCAAGTTTTTCTATTGCATCTTCATTTAGAAAATACTTCAAATCGACCTGTAAATTTCTCCCCCAACTCCATAATCTATGGTAACGAAAATAACCTGCATCATCCTTGCTGATCTGTGTTTTATCAGATACGCATGTCACAGGATTTTATCATTAGATTACGTCTTATTTTGTTGCAATGTGATGTTATGTGATCTTTGCACTCGCATTTTTGTCCTGATATGTGTGGTTAAATTTGCTCGGCTTTATCTTTAGTGCGATGACAAAGAACAACGTCAGTGAAAAACTGTTGCTATGGCTGTAACTATGGACCTAAATCCTTTGAAAGTACCAAGGTTATTGTTCGGAAAATATTGAAACTTCTCGAAAAGATCTCCTTGATACTAGAGTTGAATAAGCTGCGTAGTAAGATAGCTGTTGCTACACGAAATCTGCACAAGATATTTCTGGAGCTTAGGCCTTAATTTCGACAGTAAGGGTTCCAATCATTTTTGCTCGGTAATAAGGAATTTTTGCCTACCTTCTTTCTATCGTTTCTCTCAACGTGCTTTCACTATGTAAACCTCCACGGTAGATCGTGAAAACCACCTAATTTTCCAATAGGTACATGAGCACAAGAATAATAAGATGAAAAGAGACCCCTATGTAGAGACTCTGTGTATAGGTACTCAAACTCATAAATATAATTGACTTTGCAAGAGTGTCCCCATTATTTTATCGAGGGTACGTTTCGTAGTGGGTACACTTCCATATACTGAGGATACTTCAGCACAAGAATAATAAGATGAAAAGAGACCCCTATGTAGAGACTGTGTATAGGTACTCAAACTCATAAATATAATTGACTTTGCAAGAGTGTCCCTATTCTTTTATCGAGGGTACGTTTCGTAGTGGGTACACTTCCATCTACTGAGGATACTTCAGCACAAGAATAATAAGATGAAAAGAGACCCCTATGTAAAGACTTTGTGTATAGGTACTCAAACTCATACATATAATTGACTTTGCAAGAGTGTCCCTATTCTTTTATCGAGGGTACGTTTCGTAGTGGGTACACTTCCATATACTGAGGATACTTCAGCACAAGAATAATAAGATGAAAAGAGACCCCTATGTAAAGACTTTGTGTATAGGTACTCAAACTCATAAATATAATTGACTTTGCAAGAGTGTCCCTATTCTTTTATCGAGGGTACGTTTCGTAGTGGGTACACTTCCATATACTGAGGATACTTCAGCACAAGAATAATAAGATGAAAAGAGACCCCTATGTAAAGACTTTGTGTATAGGTACTCAAACTCATAAATATAATTGACTTTGCAAGAGTGTCCCTATTCTTTTATCGAGGGTACGTTTCGTAGTGGGTACACTTCCATATACTGAGGATACTTCAGCACAAGAATAATAAGATGAAAAGAGACCCCTATGTAAAGACTTTGTGTATAGGTACTCAAACTCATAAATATAATTGACTTTGCAAGAGTGTCCCTATTCTTTTATCGAGGGTACGTTTCGTAGTGGGTACACTTCCATATACTGAGGATACTTCAGCACAAGAATAATAAGATGAAAAGAGACCCCTATGTAAAGACTTTGTGTATAGGTACTCAAACTCATAAATATAATTGACTTTGCAA
>REGM01000079.1:187787-210099 GCA_004194415.1 Aurelia aurita | reverse complement strand
TTAGTTTTGTAAATCTCTGTCATCAGCAACTGCAGATTCCGTTTGTGGACAGACACAGAATTATCTCTCGTCAAAAGTGCATCAAAATCAGAAACAATATCCTTGTATGCGATGCTTAGTGCCTTTTTGTGAATGTGGTTGATCTTGTTATCAAGATGTCTGTCACAGAACATCCACACTAAGGGGCAGTAGCTGAACTGGGATAGGATAAATGCCCGCATGATATGCTTGAGTTTGTTAGTGTCAAGTAAGTAGGAAATACGCGAAAGAGCATGAAGCTTTTGACCTGCTTTCTTGCATAACGATTGTACGTGTGTCTTAAAAAAATGTGTTTGTCCAAAGTGATGCCTAGTAATTTTTCCTCTGTGCTCCCTATGATGGTTGTATTTCTAATTTCTATCGATAAATCACTGCTTTTTTCACCGAAAATCATCAAGTGGCACTTATCGCCATTTAGCTTCATGCAGTTATTCTGAAACCAATCTGAAAGGATTAAGGTTTCGTTTTCTAATCTATTGATTATATTTACATGATTGCGATCGCAGACATAGATAGTAGTATCATCAGCGTAGTTGCATATTTGGGTCAAATGCACTCAGGACACAGCTTCCAAGGAAAAAGAGAGGTTGAATTGAATTATATTGTAAGAACTGATTGCTGATTGGATTTCTAAACAATAGCGATAGAAATTTTATCATCTGATTGGATAATGCAAAGTTCGAACTTGATTCGACTGATTCGCACTTACGGGAGAACGTCAAAATGACCTAAACAAGGCCTAAAACTGCAGCAGGAACCGGCAATCAATATATTAAAAATTGTTTGGGGCTGCCGCCCCCCAGCCCCCGCTGGTTCAGTAAGTATACTTCAATCTAAGTACTGATGCATTTTCCACCCAAAATTATAGGTCTGAATAACATAAAACAGGTGAAAAAAATTACCTGGGGGGCAGGGTAATTTTTACTGATTTTATTTCCCAAAACAGGGAATGCCTGCTAATCAGCTCCAGGTACCCTGAATTCATTTTTTATTGTGGCCTAACGAAAGTACAAGCAAAAAGCTGCAAGAAAATCACCTACTTTCCNGAATGGAAACGTGATTATAACTTGTACTGTGCCTAGGCCCTAGGCCCGTCCAGTCGCAGTGAAATCAGAGGCAAAATCTATTTCCTTTCCGTCAACATTTCTCAACAACAACAACAGTCCTACTTTTGAAAATTGGCATGACCAAGGGTTAAAAACTGGCGCAATAGCGGCGCAATAGGCATGCGTAAGATCGGATTCAGCCAATCAAATCGAGCTAGGTTTATTATTATGATGACCCAGCTCATGCCATCTCAGGATGAGCATGATGTAACATAGGGTACCAGTACGGAAAAAAGCGAAATTGTACTTGCATGGATTATTATCTGCAGTGAAAGCAACAGAATTAGTATAGAAACCCTATGATATGTCGTGCTTCTCCAAACCGAGCATGAGTTAACACAGGGGACCAAGGTATCAAACTGCGGGAAGTGGTAGATTATGATGTGATGGTCATATGACATCGATGTGAACGATTTTTAAAGAAATATTTTGTAAAAAGTTTTTTTTTGTATAACAAAAATACTCATATCTCTGAAAATTGTTGGTCATGCTGAGCATGACCAGCATGACCGCTAGCTTCGCCACTGCATGCCACAGTTTACATCCCAAGAAAGCAATACTCTCTATCCCAAACCGAACTGTTCGGGCCTTGGGCATTTGTAAAAGACTTTTGTTTCTAATATGATAGAGAGGATTCTTCTCAATGAAAATCTCAGTCATAAAGCTTGGCGTGATATTTGATTTAGTTTTGTAAATCTCTGTCATCAGCAACTGCAGATTCCGTTTGTGGACAGACACAAAATTATCTCTCGTCAAAAGTGCATCAAAATCAGAAACAATATCCTTGTATGCGATGCTTTGTGCCTTTTTGTGAATGTGGTTGATCTTGTTATCAAGATGTCTGTCACAGAACATCCACACTAAGGGGCAGTAGCTGATCTGGGATAGGATAAATGCCCGCATGATATGCTTGAGTTTGTTAGTGACAAGTAAGTAGGAAATACGCGAAAGAGCATGAAGCTTTTGACCTGCTTTCTTGCATAACGATTGTACGTGTGTCTTAAAAAAAAATTTGTTTGTCCAAAGTGATGCCTAGTAATTTTTCCTCTGTGCTCCCTATGATGGTTGTATTTCTAATTTCTATCGATAAATCACTGCTTTTTTCACCGAAAATCATCAAGTGGCACTTATCGCCATTTAGCTTCATGCAGTTATTCTGAAACCACTCTGAAAGGACTACGGTTTCGTTTTCTAATCTATTGATTATATTTACATGATTGCGATCGCAGACATAGATAGTAGTATCATCAGCGTAGTTGCATATTTGGGTCAAATGTATATTTCATATTTTATTTTATTTCAATTTATTAAGGAGGGAGACCCTTCAGCCTAATGGCTAATGCACTTTGGCGGACACAGCTTCCAAGGAAAAAGATAGGTTGAATTGAATTATATTGTAAGAACTGATTGCTGATTGGATTTCTAAACAATAGCGATAGAAAGTTTATCATCTGATTGGATAATGCAAAATTCGAACTTGATTCGACTGATCCGCATTTACGGGAGAACGTCAAAATGACCTAAACAAGGCCTAAAACTGCAGCAGGAACCGGCAATCAATATATTAAAAATTGTTTGGGGCTGCCGCCCCCCAGCCCCCGCTGGTTCAGTAAGTATACTTCAATCTAAGTACTGATGCATTTTCCACCCAAAAATCGGTACAAAATTCAAACACGGGGAAATGTTAAAAGTGTGTCCGCTAAAGTGCAAACTAGCCGCATATTTTGCTGTCCGTCACAAACATAAATAGGTCATTCAGGTAGATATTAAACATGAGAGGCCCCAGCCAAAGACCCTCTTTGAACTTATTGGATTTATACTAGATCCATGAATATTTGTGCAATTGTTTCAAATCAATATCCATTTCATCAAAAACATTAAATTTGACACATTTGCCAAGAAAACATATGTGACACTAATTTTTTGTTATAAGAAACTAGGTCTGTGGTTGGCAAACAGTTTCTTTAAACCCTTTAAAGTCGAGCACACAATTTTTTTATCAAAGGCTGCTCATATTTTGAAATTAGATATATATAGGTCTGAATAACATAAAACAGGTGAAAAAATTACCTGGGGGGCAGGGTAATTTTTACTGATTTTATTTCCCAAAACAGGGAATGCCTGTTAATCAGCTCCAGGTACGCTGAATTCATTTGTTATTGTGGCCTAACGAAAGTACAAGCAAAAAGCTGCAAGAAAATCACCTACTTTCCCATTCTAAAACATCTACTTGTAAAGAAATGAGATATTTCGACTTTCCACTTACCCCAAAATTTTCGTCCGGATCAAGAATGGCCAATAGGCCCTTCGAAAATCTCGAAATCTCTTGCCATGTTCCAACCAGGAAGCCCAATGAAGTTTTTAAATACAACCTTAGACACTACTNTTTATCAAAGGCTGCTCATATTTTGAAATTAGATATATATAGGTCTGAATAACATAAAACAGGTGAAAAAATTACCTGGGGGGCAGGGCAATTTTTACTGATTTTATTTCCCAAAACAGGGAATGCCTGTTAATCAGCTCCAGGTACGCTGAATTCATTTGTTATTGTGGCCTAACGAAAGTACAAGCAAAAAGCTGCAAGAAAATCACCTACTTTCCCATTCTAAAACATCTACTTGTAAAGAAATGAGATATTTCGACTTTCCACTTACCCCAAAATTTTCGTCCGGATCAAGAATGGCCAATAGGCCCTTCGAAAATCTCGAAATCTCTTGCCATGTTCCAACCAGGAAGCCCAATGAAGTTTTTAAATACAACCTTAGACACTACTCTATGTAAAAACACACAAGACATACCTATTTCATATACCCTGAAGATTCTGGACAGAATTAAGCCTGTTGGGACCTAGAAGTCCCGTCAGACTGAAAAGGGTTAACTTTAGGGTCATTTTGCTACCAAAAGTCTCATATGTGTTTCTTATTGTTAATGCCCTAAGTGTAGAGCCAAAATATATTTGTTAGAAGGACTTCCAAACTACTTAGTAAGGCCTCAAAACATGTTATAACATAATTCGCACTCAAAACAATGTCAAAGCATTCACTATTACTGTACAATGTCAAAACATTCTCGAGTGACCTGGGAAAATTACAGCTACAAATTACAAAAGTTTCTTAGCTTTTCTAATTCAGGTAGGGTTGTTCCTTAAGTTTAAAAAAATTGAGCACACCGTTTCTTATAAGCTGTTTCTTATAAAAAAGAGTGTACTTTCACAACAGCTAATGAAATGGTACTATAGTGAGAAGGTATGTACATGCCTTAAACAAGGCTGACTGAAAGCCTTCGCTGTATGCCCAAGTTATAAAATATTGTTAGCATATACTGGACATAAAGCAAGAGAATTGGCTTCTTTAGAGAATGCTTTTGGCAATCAATGCTTCAAAAACTGCTTTCCGTAACAAAAATTAAACACTTAGGCCCTTTCATGCTATAGCTCTAAGACCTATGACATAGAAGGGGGTTTTGTTCTCTTTGTTGTTAAAGGACAATAGCTTCCATTGCGGAGAGTTAATGTCATGACTCTGCAGCAACAGCTATGTACTGACACAAACAACTCAAATAATACCCCTAAACGTTGTCAGAAAATTGGCACCAACATTTTTCTGTTTCTTGGCATGCTAAAGAAGGTAAAATCGTTTGTTGCCACGAATTTACATCCACAAAATCACTCACGCCAACATTGCAACATAGGGCTCTGCACTATCAAGTATTAATCTGAGGTGGGACCTTTAAACTTGCTTGCTCTCTGGCACAAATGATTGGCACATTAATATTGAGCACGAAAAATTTACAGGAAATATTTTCATTGACTTGAAAAAGGCTTTTGATACTCTTGATCATGCTATACTTATTCAAAAGTTATCTAAGTACGGAATTCAAGGTCTTGAACTTCAATGGTTCGAATCGTATCTCAGCAATAGGCATCAATTCACAAAGGTAAATGGAGCGGAATCTAAAATTGGTAGCATCAGCTGTGGCGTTCCGCAAGGCTCTTGCTTAGGTCCGCTACTTTTCCTAATCTATATAAATGATCTGCCGTTCGCCTTAAAAAACTGCAAAGTAACGATGTATGCCGATGATACTAGCATATCCTATTCCTCTAAGAACATCGAGGATCTTACTGAAACGCTTAACAGCGAATTGAAATGTTTGAAAGAATGGCTTCAGGGCAATAAACTTTCTTTGAATGTAATTAAGACTCAGGCAATGGTCATCGGATCTAGACCAAATCTTAAAAAGATCAGTGAAAAAACTGTAGGTTCTCCTGCATTTGTGATCGATGATTCTCCTGTAGAACTCGTAGACAGTATTAAATATCTTGGTGTCCAAGTTGACAAGTACCTCGTGTGGGATGAACAAATTAAATCTGTTCAAGCCAAGGTTTCCCGCTCATTAGGTTTCTTAAAATATGCAAAGAAATTTTTGCCTAAACTTATTCTTTGCAGTTTATATAGAGGTATTGTTGAGCCACATTTGAGATACTGCTGTTCTGTGTGGGGGAACTGTGCTGAGTCCCGACTAGTTAAACTTCAGAAATTGCAAAATCGTGCGGCTAGAATTATCACAAATAGCAGCTACGATGCTCCTGCCGAAGCTTTAATTAAAGAATTAAAATGGCCAACTGTGAAAGATCTGATTAGAAGTGAGACAGCAACAGTTGTGTATAAGTCTGTCAATAATCTCGCTCCTGATTATCTTTCACACTTGTTTATCAGAAACTCTGAACGCAATATTATCAGTCTAAGAAATGCCGATACTGACTTGCTAGTACCATTCATGAAAACTAGCAATAAGCAGAAAGCGTTTTCTTTCAGTGGAGCGAAAAAAATCTGGAATGAACTTAGCCGCGAGGCCAAGCAAGCTCCCTCTTTATCTTCTTTTAAGAACAAGATAAAGGGCATGGATTATTGTAATTAGTTTTTGATTGTATATATATTATGATTGTAATTAGTTTCTTTTTACTATTAATATTAATTGTAGATTTTTAATTTGTAAAGTTTTTGGGACGGCCCCCTCAAAATAAGTCATACTGACGGGGCTACCGTGGATAAATAATTTTAAAATGAAAAAATTGAAAATCTGAGGGTCATGGCCGTTAGAGTCTTACGGTCCTACGGTCCAGTTTTACTATATGTCCGGTAAAAGTTCGAGATTCAATCAGAGTTTCATGCTTGGCCTGGCCCAAAACAAAATAACATGAACATCAACCGAACTCAAGGTTCATGCACATGAATCATGAAAATACAATGTTGCGGTTACTACAGGATCAACAACTTTGCTAGGATATTGGAGCGTCATCAATGAAATGAAATCTTTGTGGTTTTGGTATTGTCTGGGCACAGAGGAGCGCGGAAATCTGCACGGGGATAAAGGATAAAGTAAAGTAAAATATTCTGAGGATTTCCTTTACTAAAATAGATAGTTTCTTGAATAATTTTATCCCAGTACTGGAGTTTCTTCAGTTTTTAGGGATCTGACAGTTGAGTTTCTTGTAAGTAGTTTCTTATAAACAAAAATATTTGTATCAGATAAAAAAGTATCTTATAACCAAAAATATGTGTATCAGTAAAAAAGTAGGTTTAACTTCCTCAAATAATACATTCAAAATAACCTTGATCACCACATTTTTGGGAAGACATTTCTAGGGCAGTAAGTGAATGAGTTTTTTTACTCATTCTTATCTACGTATCAAATACAGAAGCACGTTTATTGTTCTAACATTGTAACAAAGTTGATTGTTTCAGGTTGACAGATACATTATCAGGGTTTGTAGAGAATTTCTGACAAAGGTGTGAAGTCAAAGTTTTAACCACTGTGGGCTTATTATATTTAACGAAACGAAACGGAACGAAACGGAACGAAACGGAACGGAACGAACGAAACGAGTGAAATGAACGAAACGAACGATACGAACGAAACGAACGAAACGAACGAATCAGGAGAATAAGGACCATACCTCGAAGTTCCCCTGCAGACTTTCATACCGAACGAGTCTCTTCAAAATCATTCGTATTGAATCGCACAGGACAGGCCTAGGCGTAAACTTTCATTCAACCAAAAATTAGGCCCAATAAAAAAACAAATGTTTTGTATCAAGACGATAGAAATTTAGGTGGAAATTTGAACATTTTAGAAAAGTGATATATAACGAAACGAACGAAACGAATTGAATAACGCAAGGATAATTTATCAAATTTAAAAAAAAACCATGAAATTAAAAATAATGGGATTAATGTTACCCAGTTTAAACATTTTCCATGCAAAACTTGCATTAAATCGAATAAATCTGAACGCTTTCGACTTGTTTTCGTTACATATCACTTTTCTTAAGTGTTCAATTTTCTTTGATATAATGCAAGTTAAAAAAAAGAATTGCATGGTTTTGCTTTTAATTTGGTAAATTATCCTTGTTTTATTCAATTTGTTTCGTTCGTTTTGCTAAAAAAAGAATTTCATGCAGGGGCGCACATTCAAATTTTGTTTGGGGGGGGGGTGTAGCCATGCTCTGGACCGAAAATTTTGTCGGACCGACTCCCGGGGTGGGTACTTCACTATCCAGTCATACGGGGATGTGCGCCAGTTTTGGGGTAGTTTTTGGCACGAAAATTCTGGGAATGGGATATGCTTTTTGTAGGAATTTTTTGGGATTGGGTCTAATTTTTACTAGAAATTCTGGGAATGGTCAGGTTTAGGATAAACAACAATTTTACTATTGTTTTGTAGTGAAAACACTTGTCGGAAACCTCACCCATTCTGGGATTGGGTCTCAAAATCCCGCCTCTATTCTGGGATTGGGTCGTAACAGAAATTCTTGCAACGCACACCCCCGTATGTCCCAACTGGGATTGGGTCTAATTTTTACTAGAAATTCTGGGAATGGTCAGGTTTAGGATAAACAACAATTTTACTATTGTTTTGTAGTGAAAACACTTGTCGGAAACCTCACCCATTCTGGGATTGGGTCTCAAAATCCCGCCTCTATTCTGGGATTGGGTCGTAACAGAAATTCTTGCAACGCACACCCCCGTATGTCCCAACTGGGATTGGGTCTAATTTTTACTAGAAATTCTGGGAATGGTCAGGTTTAGGATAAACAACAATTTTACTATTGTTTTGTAGTGAAAACACTTGTCGGAAACCTCACCCATTCTGGGATTGGGTCTCAAAATCCCGCCTCTATTCTGGGATTGGGTCGTAACAGAAATTCTTGCAACGCACACCCCCGTATGTCCCAACTGGGATTGGGTCTAATTTTTACTAGAAATTCTGGGAATGGTCAGGTTTAGGATAAACAACAATTTTACTATTGTTTTGTAGTGAAAACACTTGTCGGAAACCTCACCCATTCTGGGATTGGGTCTCAAAATCCCGCCTCTATTCTGGGATTGGGTCGTAACAGAAATTCTTGCAACGCACACCCCCGTATGTCCCAACTGGGATTGGGTCTAATTTTTACTAGAAATTCTGGGAATGGTCAGGTTTAGGATAAACAACAATTTTACTATTGTTTTGTAGTGAAAACACTTGTCGGAAACCTCACCCATTCTGGGATTGGGTCTCAAAATCCCGCCTCTATTCTGGGATTGGGTCGTAACAGAAATTCTTGCAACGCACACCCCCGTATGTCCCAACTGGGATTGGGTCTAATTTTTACTAGAAATTCTGGGAATGGTCAGGTTTAGGATAAACAACAATTTTACTATTGTTTTGTAGTGAAAACACTTGTCGGAAACCTCACCCATTCTGGGATTGGGTCTCAAAATCCCGCCTCTATTCTGGGATTGGGTCGTAACAGAAATTCTTGCAACGCACACCCCCGTATGTCCCAACTGGGATTGGGTCTAATTTTTACTAGAAATTCTGGGAATGGTCAGGTTTAGGATAAACAACAATTTTACTATTGTTTTGTAGTGAAAACACTTGTCGGAAACCTCACCCATTCTGGGATTGGGTCTCAAAATCCCGCCTCTATTCTGGGATTGGGTCGTAACAGAAATTCTTGCAACGCACACCCCCGTATGTCCCAACTGGGATTGGGTCTAATTTTTACTAGAAATTCTGGGAATGGTCAGGTTTAGGATAAACAACAATTTTACTATTGTTTTGTAGTGAAAACACTTGTCGGAAACCTCACCCATTCTGGGATTGGGTCTCAAAATCCCGCCTCTATTCTGGGATTGGGTCGTAANATTTTTTCAATCACCTTTTCATTTATAATCTTAAGCCACTCTTTTTCTTTTAAATTGCTTATTTCTGTTTCTGATAGATGTATGCTAAGCTCAGAGGATATATTACAGATTTCGCTGTACCAGCAGTCTTTCAGACCCATTCTTTTCTGTTCATTATAAATGGTTTTTACTAGCCTTGTTTCATCAAAATTGAGAAGTTTATGCCAGTATACAAGCTTCCTGATCTTAATTTTATATTCTATGGGAAGCATTCCACTTTCAAAGAGTAAACCAAACAGTGGTGTTGTTCTTGGAAGTGCAAACAGCTTTGTTAGAACATCTTTCTGGATTTTTTCAAGCTTACACAATTGTCGTTTGGACATTCCAGTCCAAGTTTCACACCCATACAATAGCTTTGGTATGAGAATCATATTGATTATTTTCAAACCCACTTCAATTTTGTGCTGTTTTAGTGTTGGATTTTTTGTCAAACATGTTATTTCATTAGTGATTCTGAGGCACTTTTGGCATCTGTCATTTATTGTCTCTTCCATATTACCTTTGTAATTTTTTACATAACCTAGGTATTTATATTTTGCAGCATTTTGCAGCATTATACTTTGCAGCATTTATCAGTAAAATTCTTACCCTACCCATACCCAACTAATTTCTCCTCATTTTTGAAAGAATCTCGAAGATCATCTTTTAACGAGAGTGGGGGGTGCAAATGCCCCCCATCTAACTCGTGGCCACGCCCCACTGACTAGGGAAAGATCCTTTTCTTTTGTTTCATTCTTTACAAATTTCAAATCGAACTGTCGTCGTGGAACAATCTTTTTCAATTCGAAAGAGTTCTGGAGTCATCTTTGACTAATACTTTTTGCACACCAGTTGTTTACAAGATAGTGGCTTCGCTTCGACCTGCTGTCAATCAGAATGTTCTAACAAGCAATAAGTGAAATTGGAAGATATTTCGTTCAAAATTTCGGCGTGAAAACTGAAAATCGCCCTATCCGAAAGTCAGTTTTATTAAGGCCTAATAACTGAGGTCGTTAAAGTGTCTCGGGACCGAATTTCAAACTTTTGGGACCGAATATCCAGAATTATTGGGGGGGGGTGTTTCACCCCCCTCGCCCCCATGATGTGCGCCCCTGATTCATGGTTTTGTTTTAAATTTGATAAATTATCCTTGTGTTATTCAATTCGTTTCGTTCGTTTTGTTAAATATCAATTTTCTAAAGTGTTCAAATTTCGTCGATATAATGTAAATTTTGCATGGAAAATATTTACACTGGGTAAAACTAATCCCATTAAAAAGAATTTCATGGTTTTGTTTTAAATTTGATAAATTATCCTCGCGTTATTCAATTCGTTTCGTTCGTTTCGTTAAATATCACTTTTTTAAAGTGTTCAAATTTCCACCTAAATATCTATCGTCTTGGATACAAAACGATTGTTTATTGATTGGGCCTAAATTTTTGAAAGTTTACGCCTAGGCCTGTCCTGTGCGATTCGATACGAATGATTTTGAAGAGACTCGTTCGGTATGAAAGTCTGCAGGAGAATTTCGAGGTATAGTCCTTTATTCTCCTGATTCGTTCGTTTCGTTCGTTTCGTTCGTTTTGTTCGTTCCGTTCCGTTTCGTTTCGTTTCGTTTCGTTTCGTTTCGTTTCGTTTCGTTTCGTTTCGTTTCGTTTCGTTAAATATAATATGCCCAACTGTGATATAGAATTGTCTAAAAAGTTTGAATTCTTGTTTATATTTTTCATGGTAATCTTATATTACCCGTTTTACAAGTAAATGCAGTTCAAAACATTGCTAACTACAACAGTGCTAACTTTAAATTACAGCCTCATTTCTGTTGACTCTCCACGCCCGGTGTCAGATTATGTTCAATTTCTCAATCCCATTTTAGTTTGGTAGACAGATNGTTTTACAAGTAAATGCAGTTCAAAACATTGCTAACTACAACAGTGCTAACTTTAAATTACAGCCTCATTTCTGTTGACTCTCCACGCCCGGTGTCAGATTATGTTCAATTTCTCAATCTCATTTGAGTTTGGTAGACAGATCCAGCAGATGGTGTCCTCCCCCCCTGAAAAAACCATTCCAAGGCATGTGGTCTACAATTGAGCAATGACTAATTGCAATGATCTGATTTACTGATCAATGGATCAATGATGAATTCTTTTGTACTAAACATTTGAATTCGAACATTTGATTTTGAACAGCACAAACAAACATGAATCACACGATTGAAGAGCTTGTAAAACCATTTGAAAACCTCTCATCCTCAAAGCACAAACACATGATGGGGATAATCTGATATAATTGCTTTTGACTATTGGCGGCCTAACTTACGAAACTGAACACATCAATTGTTGTATTGGGCCCTTGGCTCTAATGGTGACCCGCATGTTTGCTTTCGTGTTTGGCCTGCAGATCCTGCAGATTACTTGACCTGCTGGCCTGCAGACAGAATGAAGGTGCCGCTCATGGTGAAACTTATGTTCAAAATTCGAGGGAATCTTTATGCGTCTCTTAGCAATAAACAGTGCAATTTTCTTGCCGAATAGTAGACAGTGGAGTCACTCTATGACAGTAGAGTCGCTCTATGGGGCTGTAATGCAATAGAGCGACTCTGCTGTCTACTATTCGACCTGACTACACGTATTTTTTTAATAAGAAACTGCTTATAAGAAACTCAACTCTCAGATTGCCAAAAAGTTAAGAAACTCCAGTACTGGGAAAAAATTAGTTAAGAAACAATTTATTTTAGTCAAAGAAATCCTTACCATATTTTAATTACTTTATTTTCACTTGTTTCCTGTATCATATTACTTGGAAGGTACTTGGAAGGTACTTGAGTAATGTCTAAACATTGGAAATGCTTCAAAAACTTTGTTTTGAAATGTTCATGAGGGCACATGAAGTAAACATGAAGATTGTTATGGAACTCGTAAGAAACTCGTAAGAAACTCCGAGTACTGAAAATCTCATAATTTTAAGAAACTTTCAGTACCGGCTCAAATTCTTAGTTTCTTATAAACAAATATACGTGTATGGGTGTGTTTGATTCTGAAAACGGCAGACTCGGAATTTGTGTTTGATTGATTCCGAAATTCCCAAAACGGTAGGTTTGGTAGGTTTGGAAGGCCTTCTGAACCTTCTGCTCCAAAAGGCAGAAGGTTTGGTAGACTTTGGAGAGATTCTCGGTTTCATTAGTTTTCGCCATGGTGAATCTGAAACCTGCTGTTTAAGGATTGTTTTGTTTGATTGGGAGATGTATTTCCGTCTCTGCGAAGTCTACTGGCCCAGGGGGGGGGGGGGGGTCACTTCCATATATCAGATTCAGATTTCAGATTTCAGATTTCATTTTTCCATCAACAGCCTAGTTCCTCATACACGACAACTTGTCACATGACAGGACAAGACAACTTGTATACTCTAAGCAAGACAACTTGTATACTCTCTACTACTTGTATACTCTCACAAGACAACTTGTATACTCTAAGCAGCTACTGAGGAACTAAATACAACAAAATTAATACTATAACAAGTGAACAATAACAATAATCTAAAATAAAAACGTGACTACAATCTAAAAACACAACAAATCATAACGGTTGTACATTAGGGGCCGAGTCAAGCGAATTTTTTAGATCGTAAGATGCTGTTAGACAATTCACAATGAAACTTTGTATCAATGGGCATAATTTATCGTCGTCATTCTGCATTAGATAAATGAAACTATCTTTCGTATTCATGTGTCTAAACAGAGGATGCTGACACTGAATTTGCTCAAATAATTGTTCCCTGATGTACTTTATTTTATTGTCACATTCAAACGACATAGACCATGACCGTTATCCTGCTATAGCTAATGAAGTTCAAAATTTCATGTATACGTAGATAACGCAGCTGGTAAGCAAAGGAAGTTAATTGATTTGCCCGCATCTTGTGACCTATCTTATGATAAAAAACAAGCACTCCTTGGTGTACATTCATTTCCAGGTAACGACTAAGTTTCTTTATTTATGAGGGAAGGAAAGAGGGCATGCTGGAATTTAGTGAGATAAAATTAAAAGTTTTTAACGGCATTCAGCGAGATAGACACAGAGGCAAGATCATCAGAAAGTATTATAAAAAGCTAAGTAAGTTTGTTTGCCGGCTTTACGGAGAGAAACGTCTTACTTCAGTGAACAAAGTACCAAAGAAAATGTGCTGGAGTTTCAGTACCAGTGTCAAGCAAATGGCCCGCATTTATTAGTTGCCCCGGGGCCCGGCCTCGCTCTCGGCGGCCCTGGCTGGAGGAACAATTCGCGAGAAAGCAACGGACTTGTCGCTGTTACCTTCTTGTCAAAGCAGTTTATTGCTGCATATTCAGAGAGCAAACCATGTGGGAAGAGTTTGGTGACGGGCGTCGATGCCCATAATGGAAATCGAGGATCCTAAGTTCCATGTATGGCAAGAAAACCACACAGAGAATTGGGCAACAGTTCTTTTCCCTGAAGATGTCACAGAACTGTTAAAATAATAGTAATACTTAATTCCTATGTTTGTATGCACGACCGGATGAAATTTGGAAGCAGGAGTCACTGAAGCCAAGGAAGAGGCAGACTTTTCAGACGATGATGGGGATGCATAACTCACATACGTGAAATGGAGTTTTGATGAATCAGACAAAATGCATGTATTAAAGCAATCTTTGTTCAGAGGGTGAAGGAGGGGAGGAAGGCTAGTACAACCATGTTCTCCTCTCTTACTCTTATTTAAATATTATTATGTAAAGAATTTAAGTGAATGTGTTGAAATGCTTCACTTGGTTATTTTTCAGCATAATCCCCCAATGAACCCCCTGACCCCCCTAATGAACCCCTTAATTAGAATATCCATTTATTTAGTATTTACTTGAAGAATGATATCCTCTATCATCATACACGCAACAAAATCACCTTTTCTTGTGCATTTATCCCTTGTTGTATGATTCCTAGAATTTTTAGCCTACGACCCCCTGTATCTCGGAAAAGCCCCCCAAAATCGTCGATCAACACCCAGATTCGTAATCTACGCCAAAAAGTGATCTAGAAGAACGTTGCCCCGAAAAGTCCCTGCTCGGGTGGTAATACTCCCCCTTCACCCTTCTCTACGTTTTGTAATTTTATCAATCATAATATCGAAACAACGTTTCATTTCATTTGAATAACGACGGTTGAAAACTGCAAACTTCGAATCGCTAACTCGCAAAATGAAGCCCTTGTATGCTCTCATTGTTCTGCAACTGTTACACAGCAAAATCAGCTAACAATGAATAAAAACAACGAGAAACAATGCCAAAAGGCAAATAAAATTTGCCTGTGTACAAACTGAAACAATCGTAACTCAATTTGAGCAAAGTTATTGTTGATTTATTCTCTGAAGAGTGTTCCGAGATCCGAAGCAATTTCATGCCACAGCTAGCAGTGTTTCTACTGAGAACGGGGGTTGTGCTTTCGTTTTCCGTAACAAAATTTACCAGATTTGGACGCTCGATCCAAGCCTCTTTTCTAGCAAGTAAAAAGGTCTATTGAGCGCGGTCAAGATGCTTGGTACCAGACCTCTGTGACGTCAGGTGGTCTACACAGATGAATGAAGGAAGCAAGTGACGTACAGACTGCGTAGTGAACCCTTGCAACTCGAAGAATCTCCGAAGAAAGAAATTGGATTGAGAAACATCCTGACGCACATGAGTGAATCCCGAAAGATCCCAATTTCCATCCATCAGATATTTCATTTATTTGCCACTCTAAATAATGTGTCGAAAGCAATTTTCTTCTCAAAGGGGATTAAACCAGGCTCGCTATTTTCGTTGTTGTGTTTATCACAAGTTATGCAAGCCATTATGGCTTTGCGATGATTTGTTAATCCATTAATTAATCGTTGTGAAATACTGTAATTTACAGTGTAAACTCAAACATAACATCCTCTACAAAATGAGAGCATTTTGGAACGTTAAACCAAAGGCACTGCTTGTTTAGACACCTGTGTTTCAGTGGCGGAGCCACGGGGGGAATGGGGGGGGGGACAAGTCCCCCCCCCCCACTTTTCTCCGAGGTCAGTTTTCCAATTCGTCTAAATCCGTTGAGAAAATATCTAAGGAGGGGTTAGGTAGTTATCTCTTTATCTCTAGAGATTGATAGACAAATAAGGGCGTTTTCTGAGGGTAAAAGGGGCGTTTCGTGAGTATAAAAAGGGCGTGGCCCTGAAATTTTTTCCTTGGGCTACACCCCCAGACCCCCATCTTCCTCTTTCCCCTCCACTTTCTTGCGGCTGGCGCCGCCACTGCTGTGTTTGCAAGTGAATTTAGGCCCAGGCCAAGGTAAACAAATGTAACAGCATACAACAGGAAAGAGCAGCGCGATACGGTTCTAGTCGTAGTACTGTGTTGCTGTTCTGCCAAATAGAATCCCTTGTAACAATTACAACGCCTGGTGTGTCGATGCACGGCAGTATGAAGACTGGCAGACTGGAAACAATTTGTACGAAGGCACAAAACAACTTTTGATCTAGCCAGCTACAGAAGCGGGCTCGAGCGGGCCTTACTTGCGCTATAAGCATGTTGATGCAGTGTCCTACTCGAGAGCTAGAGCTTTGGTGTCAGAAATGGTTGATTTCGATAATCAAAAACAAAACATTTCCTTCTTCGTGAAGCTGTGCCTAGGGTAGTTGGTCTTCCAAGAGATCCAGAAGAAAAACTACAGAGGAAGATATAAAAGTATGGCATTTGCCAAAATTGATCATCCAAATCTTGTTCTACTTGATAAAAGCGTAGCAAAAAAATTAACAAAAATCTTTGTAGGAAAGTCTATAATCAACTATTTACATTCCATACAAAGTATTGTCTACCAGTCTTTCTGCAGAATCTTTACAACCTGTAGCCTGAGCAGAGGGAACTATGCTTCCAACCTGGTTGTAGATGCAGGCAGTAAGTGGGCTTGATTTGATTGATTGATTTGATTTTATCTTTTTTACCCATGGTAGCCGCTCAGTTAGAAAACTGATTTACAGGGGGCCATGCTAAAACTTATACTAATTTATAATACATACAAGATATGCAATATATAACTAAACTAAATTACAAATTGTAAATCACTTTATATTTGAAGTGTGCTAAGAAGCTCTGAGGGGCCTTTCTTATTCTCTGGTCCCAAGAATTAATTTAGCACTTTGAATTAATTAAGATCTGTAATACTGCGTAATAATGAGTGAGTTTAGATTGTGAAGTTATAATTTATTAATGTGACTTCAGTTCTGGTTTTGATCATTAACTGATCTCTCTTTTTGGACTAACTGCCTCCAGTAGTTGCCAACCAGAATGGTTTTGATAGATTTAAATTACATTTGACCTATTGGTCGTAATACTTTTATCCGACACTGAGAAGGCAATCGGCCATGGGTCTAACAATGAATTCGACTGATGATAGCCCTACCTGAAAATCACTCAACTACAATGTTTGAGATTGTTTCGAAGAACTAAGAAAGACAAGAAAGTTTTTGAAAAAGAAAATCATTTTCAGTTCTAACAAAATTTCCGCGGTTTTCAATTCCGCGTTATGGACTTTTGCCTAATACGCCAGTGAATAACGCGGACCTCCATCTCGTGGAAATTTTTCAAAAATGTTATCAGCCTTGTTTAAACGAAAAACAGATGGGTTATGTGTGATTTTGTTTCTACGAATTTCTAGCAAGCAGATATAATGTTTTAAAGATCGAAGGATGACTTTGAAAAGAAAATCATTTTCAGTGCTAACAAAAATTTCCGCGTTTTTCAATTCCGCATTATGGACTTTTGCCTAATACGCCAGTGAATAACGCGGAACTCCATCTCGCGGAAAATTCCTGTTCCACGGTTTCCGCGAGTTCCGTGTTATGGACCTGGCCCATTTTTTGCCTTGTAATCATCATACTTATTCTCACTATGTAGCCTCTCTCGTCGTCTTTTCTGTCTTTCATCAGCACTCCTTTGCTTTTTTGTTTCCGGAGCGTTTAACAGCAATGAAATGTTGCAAACAGAATCAAAATCTTTGTCAAACTTATAACAACCAAAACCTTTCGAAAGAAAGACACTCTCAGGCCTATGAGAATCTCTACAGAACTTCAACTTGATGGCAAAAAGAAATTCAACTTAATGGCAAAACCAGAATCAAAACATCAAACTCGATCAAACATACCAATAATACCAGATTTGGCTTTGTTATAATTTTTATGGTAATGAAAAGGATTTGATTGTGTTTCCATGGATACCAACATGGGAAAGAGACTCACGGCCTCTTTTGCTTGGAAAGCCAGTATTTTTTAAATCTGTCTATGACCAGTACCTTGCACCCAAATTAAAAACATAGTTGTTGAGAAATCTCCTTGTTGGCAGGCTCCCAACATTGTAGAATTGTAGATCCACTGATAAAAACAACTTTGATAATATGTCTGCATAATAGGACTATTAGGACTATATTATATAATAGGACTGCATCAACATAAACAATATGTAACGTGAATAAATCCGAATATGATTGCTATTCTAAGATCTAGAAACTTAAAACCTTGTAGGTTTCATGCAAAGGACAATGACTAAGCATAAAATAGATTCAATTGTGTGATAAGGTTTCACTTACACTTCAAGCATATATCTGACATAGAATTATATGCCTCTTCTGACCCATGGGCCTATTGTCTGCCCTACCCTAAGTTTGCGACCTCTGTTTATACGGGTTCCTAATTGAAAGGGGCTATCTTAGCTACCAAAATAGATCTAACTTAGATGCAAATTGTAAAGGGAACGTTCACTAACGAGGCCGTAAAAATACCAAAGATACCAAAGATACAGCCTAATGGGAATGAATTTCGCCCACATACATCCTGCAGTAGGAAAAACATACAAATTTCTACTCTAATGACCTTGGCTATGCCTCAACAAAACAATGATTTACACAATGAAAGTAATAAACTTGAAACCTATTGAATGTAAAAACGTTGATTACTTGAATGTTTTGGCAACCAACTTTCGAAAACAAGTCATAAAAAGTAAAAACAATGTCATTAGAAAATACGGTCAAGTTCATTAATACCACTCGAATCTTCGTCACACCACCCCCAAATCAAATGAAGATTTGATTTTCTTCTTCATCTTCTAACATCAACTGCTTCTTCATGGCATCGTGCGCCTGTCTGGCGGCTTTTCTTCTTGGTCTGACATGAAACGCATCTTCTGGGGCAGACCCCTTCTCAGGGGGTAATTGCATCTTCTGGGGCAGACCCCTCCTCAGGGGTAATCGCATCTACTGGGGCAGACCCCTCCTCAGGGGTGATTGCATCTTCTTGGGCATTGATCTCCATGGGGTACAAAAGTTGCACTGGTCGCTCAATCATCATCACTCTTCCCTTGGTCATCACTCTTCCCCTTGCTGCTCCTCGTGTAGTTCCATCAGTCTCTTTGATTGTTCTTGTGATCTTTCCAAGTTTCCACATGTTCCTGTGCTGCATGTCATTCTTGGTGAGTACGATATCTCCTTCAGCTATCTTGTCCATATGTCCTTCAATCTTGTGGTATTGTCGGAGACAGCGCTTATATTCGTTTCTAGTAGTGTTTCTCGATATTCTGCATGTTTCACAACCGCTTCCTTGCTGGTATTTTTTTCTTCATCACTGAACACTTCTTCTGTTGGGAATTCCTTCATTCTTCTGCCATGAATCAAGTGATTGGGTGTCAGTGGTTCCATCTCCAGATCTGCTCCCGGTTAGGTTATAACTGGATTGTGGATATGTTTGTTACAGTCTAACCCCGTAATCTCAAACACTGTTATCCGATTCCGAAAATCACAGAATAACTGCAAACGACGTTATCCGGTATCCGGTCTTCGTCGGTATAACTGTAGATGACGTAAAACCCCGTAATACTCCGTGAACCGCTTGTTTTACTGATATCGAAAAACCAAAGAAAACGACCTTGTTTTTGCTGTGCAAGTCCCTAAATGAGATGCTCCAAAATAAATGTCTGACCTCTTCAACCGAAATTCGCAATGCTTATCTTATAGCTTTCTAAATACGGGAACGGATTTAAGGTTAACAATGAAAAGGTCTACAAATGGCCAGAGATTTTTTTCCTATGTGCAAAACTCTGGAATAGCCTCTCAGCCAAGTCTAAGCACGCATCCTCCCTGTATGGTTTTAAGAAACCTATTTAAGGATGAGTATTTCTTTTCTTTTGAACAGTTTGAACATTATTGTATATAGGTTTTTATTATTTTAAATAGGGTTTTATAGTTATATTTAATTGATAGTTTTATCATGCTTTTTACTTTCTTAGATTGTAATTAAATGTTTTTATCGGAGGGATCCTCCCAGAGCCGTCAACCCGTGTGACATACTTGTCGAACTGCTGCACCTCTATAACAATTCCTGTCTTGTCCCATCGCGTGGGGTGTGGTCCGGTCTGGTTCTGGATCCTCACATGGTCTCCTACTACGAGAGGGGGGAGCCTTTTTTTGTGCTCGGCCCACCTCTCGGACGCTTGCATATGTCTGTTTCTCAGAGCTTCTTCCCTCAAGGCGAGGGTATCGCGCCAAGTAGGATGAGGGACGTAGCGCTCGGGGAGTATGGGGATGAAGTCCTTGATTGTTCTTCCAAAGACACACTGAGCAGGAGAAAAATTGGTGCTGGGGTCAGGAGTTTTTCGGTACTGCAGCATGGCTCGTTGGAATGCATTGGTGTTAAGATCGACACGTGTTGTTAGTGATCAGCCGTTTTATCGTTTTCACCCTGATCTCTGCCCTGCAGTTTGAATGTGGGAAAGCCACTGAGGAGAGGCGGTGGTGAACTCCCCAATCTTTCAGGAACTGTTGAGTGGATTGTGCAATGAACTGTGGTCCTCCATCGGTGGCACATTCGTCAGGGATGCCATATGTGGCGAAGGTACGCCTTAGGCATTCAATCAGGCCAGCAGAACCATCACGTGCCCTTTCGACAATTGGTCAGTTGGAATAACTGTCTACCGCTACAAGGTACCTGACCCCTTTTTAGTGGAAGTAGTCGGCACAGATACATTGGAAAGGATATGCTGGAAACATGGAGGGNTTGGTGTTAAGATCGACACGTGTTGTTAGTGATCAGCCGTTTTATCGTTTTCACCCTGATCTCTGCCCTGCAGTTTGAATGTGGGAAAGCCACTGAGGAGAGGCGGTGGTGAACTCCCCAATCTTTCAGGAACTGTTGAGTGGATTGTGCAATGAACTGTGGTCCTCCATCGGTGGCACATTCGTCAGGGATGCCATATGTGGCGAAGGTACGCCTTAGGCATTCAATCAGGCCAGCAGAACCATCACGTGCCCTTTCGACAATTGGTCAGTTGGAATAACTGTCTACCGCTACAAGGTACCTGACCCCTTTTTAGTGGAAGTAGTCGGCACAGATACATTGGAAAGGATATGCTGGAAACATGGAGGGGTATGGTGGGGCACTTGGCTGTGAAGGGGTCATGCGGTTGCAGTGAGAGCAGCGCTCACGTAGTGCTGTGATGGCAATGTGTGGCATAGAGGTTGAGGGACTGGAAGTCTACAGTGCGGCGTGGTTTACCGTTCTTCTCTGGACACACAACCATGCGATTGCACCATGTTACTGGTTCTCCCACTGGCACTTGCTCCAGGACGCCGAGGGCTACGTCTTGATCCAGGCCAGCCTTTACTTGCTCTTGCCAGTGGAGGGGCACAGGGATGGGAGTGTGGTGGGCTACTGGTTCAGCGTCTGGGTTCACCATGAGTCGCATTGGCATGCCATCCATGAGGAGAAGCTGCTGGTGCTCACATGTGTTGAATGTACTGGACTTGTAATGGTCAAGGAGCCATTCTTGTAAGCGTTTCCGGTTGGCCTCTGTTGCTGGGAATGGAGGCGCGGATGGATTCGGTGGCGGTTCCTGGCTTCGTGGGCAATCACAAAGTTTGGATTGTCGGCTCTTTTGTTCTGCTGATCTAGTTGACGTGGTAACCGTGCTATTAGACTGAGAGAGGAGCGCCTCTCCTAAAGTGGGGAATCGTTCCGAGATTATTCCCAGATCCTTGCATGTCTCCCGGCTTAGGAACAGGCGGTCTGAATCGTTGGTGACGTATACAATCTGCCTTGTCTCGAGGTCAACTCCAGGTTCGGTTGTGCCTGTCAATCGTAAGATGATGGCGCCAAGGATCCTGATACCGCTGTTCTTCGCTGCATGCATGCGTGTGGTGACAGGAATGAGGTCTGCTTCACTCAAGCCAATGCAACGAATAAGGCTCAAGCTTGCCAGGCAACTTTGGCACCCTGTGTCGGCCATTGCGAGTAGCTCCATGAACTTGGGTGTGTTGGTAACTGGCTTGTATCCTAGGGCCACGTAATCCTGGGGGTGGATGGATGCTTTTAGCGAGTTGAATGGCTGTGGCTGTGATACGCGTCGAATCCAGCAATCATTCAGGTTATTGTACAGGTGGTGATCGAGGGAGATGCTGTGGATGGCGTGGTCCTCACTGGTTGCGCTGCACAGGGCGTCAAAGATGGCGCCTTCAACTTGCCTGCCTGCACCGACAGGGGGGAGGTTCTACGGTGGATGGGCTTGTCTTTACTTCGACATGCAGTCTCAACATGGTTCGACCAACATGCAGTCTCAACATGCAGTCTCAACATGGTTTGCGGAAAACGAGCTGCAGTCACACCTCTCGACAAAGGTGAACCGATTCGAACAGTAGAGACAAATTTTCGCCCTGTAAGCATCACCCCATGGAACGTGTGTGCAGTACCGTGGGGGATGTTCAGTACCGTGGGGGATGTTCAGTACGTGTGGGGAGGCATCTGTGAGTACCGTGGGGGTGTTCAGTACCGTGGCGAGGCATCCGAAGTACCGTGGGGGAAATTCAGTACGTGTAGGGAGGCATCTGTGAGTACCGTGGGGGATGTTCAGTACCGTGGCGGGATACCATGATGTGTGTGGGGAGGCAT
>REGM01000079.1:163031-181556 GCA_004194415.1 Aurelia aurita | reverse complement strand
GTGATGAACTATGGGGCAGCTTGTCGAACACAAAGCTTGATCATCTTCAGCGTATACAAAATAGAGCACGAACGCTAATAGAGGGCTCTAGATTAAAGGATGGATGGAGCTGCAATTGGCTTTCAGTCTCAAACTTAATAAAATTTGACAGGGCAGTAATGATCTATAAAATAATGAATGGCCTCTGCCCGGACAACCTACGCGGAAGACTTATCACCAGATCTCAAATATCTAACTATCCAACAAGAAATCAGTTAGATCTAGACATCCCAAGGCAGAACCTAGAATTCTCCAAAAGAAGTTTTTTCTTTTCTGGTGCAAAAACGTGGAACGAAACCCCATTGGAAATTAGAAAGAGCCCCACGATCACCACTTTCAAAAGGAAACTGAAGGAATTCCTACAAAATTAGCATCCTTCCCGAAGCACGATCCCTAGGAAGACCAGCAAATCTTTAAGGTTTTAATTTGTACATATATATTTATAGCGATTATTTTTCTTTTAGTTTATTTAAAATAGCTGATAGGGTTTTTGTGTTAAAATATGATTAAATAAATAAATAAGGGAGTGGGGGTGTGGCGGCTTGTGAGGGTGCATTCCTATTGCAGTCAGTACAGCGTGCTCTTGTGGTGCGGATACCATTTGTCATCCCTGGCCAGTATACTGTTGCACGGGCTCGCTGCTCCATTGTCGATGTCCCCTGGTGGTGGGCGGCATGCAGGTGCTGCAGTACTCTGTGGCGTAGTGATTGCGGGATCAGGACACGGTCATCGTATAAAAGGACTCCCTCCTGTGTATACACTGAATCGCGGATGTTCCAGAGTGGGGCGAAGATGGGGTCGTTGCAGTTAAGATTGTGGTCTCCACCATCAAGGAGCTTAACGATCGGGCTGAGCGAATGGTCTGCCGCTGTCTCTTGAGCGATGAGGGACCAGGTGAGGGTTCCCAGGTCCTCAATGTCAGTGCGTATGGAGGCCATCAGAGCCTGTTCTTCTATGTCCGGGCTATCTGGGGGGTTGTCAATGGATCCCGACTTCGTGGGATGTCTGGATGTGGCATCGGCCGCGAGGTTGCACTTCCCAGGTAGGTACTTTATCTCAAAGCGCCATGATAGTGTGCGCTGTTTCAAGCGAAACAGACGTGGGTTAGGAATCTCGTCAAGGGTGCGGTCTCCAAAGATCTTGACTAGTGGCTTGTGGTCGGTGATGACGACCAAGTTATCACAGCCTTGGGTGAAGTAGCGAGTCTGTTCGAGGCCCCAAGCTACAGCTAAGGCTTCGCCTTCGATGGCAGCGTACCGTTGTTCTGCAGGGGAGAGGAAGCGTGAGCCAGCTAACGTGATGCGCCAGCCATCTGTACAGCAGCTAGGAGTGCCGGATGGGCAGGTACAATGCTGCTGGAGGAGGAAGTATCCAATGCCCCGCATTGACCAGTCGGGTCGAAGGCATGTACGTTTTTGTATATCGAAGATCTCTACTCCTTCATGGATGGCATCGATGATGGCCTTTTTGAGGTCTGGAAGGCGTCCTCAAGTTCAGGGGTCCAGGTGAATTTGCAACGTGGACTAAGGAAGGGCTTGAATGGTGCCATCGTATCACGTAGTTGTGCATAGTTCGTCACCTGATTTACCAGTCCGAACCAGCTTCTGATGTCTGTCGTGGATTCGGGAGATGGAAAGTCCCTGATGGCATCCAGGTACTTTGGTAGGGGCTCAATAGTTGACTCAGAGATTCTGAATCCTGCAAAGTCGACACATTTGTCCGCAAACTGGAACTTGTCAGGGTTAAGGACAATACCGGCCTGCCCTACGCGTGTAAGCAGTTCAATGGTCCTCCACCAGTGCTCTTCCAGCTCTTGGTCGTAATGGATGGTGTCATCAACACAGCGTTCCTTGCGCTCGACGGTGGAGAGGACAGCATCAAAACGTCTGTTGTAGCCATCTCCAGAGGAAAGGAATCCTTGGGGTGCCCTGGTGTACCGCCAGCGACCAAAGGGTGTGATGAAAGTGGTAAGATGTCTGTCAGAGGGGCGCAGGGGAACACTGTGGTATCCATTCCATGCGTCCGTGACGGTTTTCCATGTAGCCTTGGGGATGCGGCGGGCAAGTTGGAAGGGGGATTCCATCGCAAACGTCTCTCGTTTACAGTATTTGTTGAGTGGGGATAGATCAACCGTGCGGCGAGGTGATCCATCATGTTTCCGCGTAATTACCATGCGGTGGCACCATGTGACAGGTTCACCGTAGGGGACACGTTCAATGACGCCAAGGGCCTCATCACGGAGTAGGTCATCATACTCTTTTTGCTGCCAGTGCAGGGGTATGCTGGCTGGGGTATGGCATGCTTTAGGTGTGGCATCTGGTTCAATGTGTATTTCAATTGGTGGCCCTTCCATGCAAGGAAGCGCCCTGTGGGGGCACGTGTTAAATGTAGAAGATGCATACCTATTGAGGAGCCACGTCTTCATGCGTGTGTTGTTCTCTGGTGTGCAGGAGAATGGCAACTTGGACGGGCGTTGCGGGGTGACGTCACGCTGTGGGCATGAGCAAGAAGTTGTGTTGCTACTGCTGGGGGCACTGCAACCGCTGTTGAGCATGCGAACGGCATTGATCGGGGGCGGGTGATTCTCAGGGGCATGTGATTCACAGGTGTTTGTGGCGGTAGCAGCCGGGAATGTCTGTGGTAGGATGCCGAGGTTGAGCATGGACTCGTACGATAGGTACATGGCTTGGACGCAGCTGCTAACATAGACCATCGAGTGGCAGGAGGAGGTTCCACCCTCAGTAGATGCAACTTGGAGCTTAGCAAAGAACGCCCCCTCGATTGATATTGGAGAGCGGTTGGCAGCTGCAAGGTTGATGGTCACTGGGCGTAGGGCATCACGAGAGAATCCACAGGCAAGGAACTGTGACAGGGACCACAGGTCAGATTGGGCGCCGGTGTCAGGGATGGCTGAAATCTCTGCATGGGGNTAGGGCATAAGCGTACGAGCTGGGGGGAATGGGGCAGCCCCCCAACATTCGAAAAATCTAGAAAAATCTGCCTATTTCGGGCAATAATCCGCCGTAAGTCGGGCAAAAAAATTTCGTAAACAATAGACTTTTCATCGGGCAGCCCCCCTAGATTTTTTCTTCCTGTAAGCTTATGGGTTAGGGGTTAGGAGTTATTCCCTTGAGAATTAGCTGTGATCTTTTTTGATTTTGCAAACCAAGTTTTGCAGCTTGTGAAATGGTTCAATCTGTGATACGCAATGGCTAACCCAGTCACTCTGCTATGCTCTATGCAAAACCTAACTTCATATTACTATTTTGTGAAGACTTGCACGTGAGAATGATGTGTAGGAAATCTGAAATTTCGTGAAAAAGGTCTTACTAAAATTCCAGTAAGTCAATTTCTTGGTCCTGGCAAGATTCAAGTTCCACTCACAAATGTTTTCATTGATACCTAGTTTGCATGCAGTATTTTGCAATGAATTCGAATTGGCAGTTCAATGGCAAAAAATGTTTTAGTCTACATAAATATTAGGGGTGCTTATTTGCTACAGCTGCACGGTGTGAAATTTTTGTACCCAGATTCAAATGCTTCTCGCAAATCGTACTCTGCTCTAGGGGGTCTTTTTACTGTTTGAAACTGCTGATAATCCCTTGGATTGCTACAAATTCTGCAGAAATTTAATCTTATATCTTATTTTCGTGGTTGCCGAACAAAATATATCAACTCTTATTTGTTTTAGAAGACCATTATATTATGATATTTCATCATGGGATATTTGAAGTAAAAGAGACGGGGATGGGGGATATTTTTAGAAGAAATACAGGGGATAAGGGATATTTTCAGAAAAAACATTGGGGACATGGGATATTCAGACCCCCCCAAATCGGGCCTCATGATTTGTAAATGCAAGGTACGCGCATTAAGTTGAAGATTAACAAATTTAGCTGCGTGTCCGGAGAGTGCCGATATTTTATCGTGTTTTTCTTTTTCCAGACAAAAGAGGTACTTTTTCGACACCCTGTATATTTCATATGAAACACTCTAACCAATAGTCAAATGCGTAAATAATAGACTCGAGGCTGGTCTTTCTGCATTTCTACAGTTATATATTGAATACAATATACTCTAACAAATAGTCAAATGCGAAAATATTAACCCTATCCAGACTAGGAGGGGCACAAAGTGACTTTTGCCACGCAGCTCCTTGAGTTCTTCTACTATAACCTATTTTTGTTTTACTCTTAATTTTCATTTAGGAGACATCCTTTCGTGACAATTTAAAAATATTTAACACTGATTCAGGGGGCCGACACATAATTTTAAATTGAGTGCTCAGCAAAGTAAATTCCTTTTCAGCCATACCTGTTGAACCACTTGTTCGATAGCAATGAAATGAGCATAGCTAATCTCCTCTTGAAAAGGGCTTTCATTTGATAAAGAGGTTGTCGATTTTTGATGACGTCATCAATAATTTGTTGTTGCGCATGCGTTCTGGCGAAAAACCATGTTAAGCTTCACTTTTGAAAAAATTAGCAATATTATGCGATGCAGCAGGTCCTTTTATGTACATTTAGCATTTTTTGCCATTTTTTAGACCAATTTGTAGCCGATTTTATGCGAAAAGTTCTATTTTCAAAAACAAAAAGATAAATGCTGACATCAGCAAAAATATTAATAATATGAAGCAAAAATTTTAAAATAACAATATTAAGTATATACTGTTTCTATATTTCAAATCTAATATTAATATGTTTAATTTATTTGGAGATACAATATGTAAAATTCCGGGTGGTTTTACACCTAATTTAGCAACAATTGCTGACGTCAGCACTTAACCAAGTGTTATAAACAAAAAAAAATGATGTCATTTTGTTTACCTAATTGTGTTTGTTACTTGTGCCAAGTTTCAAGTCCCTAGCGCTTATGGTTCTGACAATAAAGTGGGGGGGGGGCACAATGTGCCCCTACCTAATCTCCCCAAAGTTTCGAAAAGCCTAGTCTGGATATGGTTAAACACAACGCTGGTCTTTTGCATTTCTATACTTATATATTTAATACGAAAAACACTAAAAAAAGATAAATTGGTAAATATTGATAAAAGTTTATGTTTTGGAATTGGACATATTCATAATACACATTTCCCGAAAAGTAATACCTAGCAATACCTGTTAATCAAGAGTAAATCATAACTCATGTAACCAGGGCGGTCATTTCTATTTTTCATACTGTATGGGAACGTTATTACAATATTGTGAGTTAAGATTTGTTTGAAAGTTACACTTTAAAGTGAGTGTAAATCTATCATTGCAAAAATTGCAGATTTTCTTACATTCAGATTATTTAGAATGCTTCATAGATCGTAAAATACAGTTCTTGGGTTCTTGCACTAAATATACTGAATGGGAGTAATCAAAGAAATAATGAAATTTAACCTGCATTTAGTAAACAGACATTTGAGGTGGTGAGTTTTCAAAGTTGCAAGGCTTTGGGTCAATTAATAATTTTTGATTGAGGCAGTATGAAAAGGCTCTGAGTGTCTTCTTGCATGATGAATTTCCATTTGAATCATTTCAAACAGGAAAGAGTTACATATAATACAAACTACAATAATTATATATACTATCTAGCAGCCAGCAATACTAATTAATCGATATACAAAGAAATGCAATGTTTCAAAAGGGTGTGTTCGTTTTAGACCAACACAACAACGTGATCGTATTTTGGATGAGTTATTTTGGGAAGCACAGCTATTTGTTTCGCTGTGAGTAGCGAAGTATCAAAACAACAGCACAAATTCGATTATCTTGCTTCATGATACAATAGACGTAATGAAGATTTGCTGACACAGATGTTTTTCTTGTTTTTCACAATCCGGATCACATTGGATATATCTTCCAATCTTTAGTCAAAATGCAAAATAACACTTAGAAAGTGTTGGTTGATTCCTCCTCGACGGCCTACTTCATGAGTAATAGGCAATTCCTTGAAAATTATTAGCTTAAAATTGACCTAAATCGTTCGAAAAACATTACTAAAATCTCATACATAGTCAACTTAAAATGCAAAAGAGAAGGCAATCATTGTTCGTTGACCCAAATAATTTATTAGAATCATCCTAAACGAGAAGGATTTTTTAACTGATAGAAACCACAATAAAATATTACAAGAATATCGAGTGACTGCTCGTGCAATTGATCATAATCAACCCACTTCTTAAAGGGTCTGGCTCACATAACCGTTAACAAACCTCTTATCTCTATAATGTATATTGTTTTAGGCACGTGTCCGCTGTTGTCTGCACATATCTTGGTGGATGCGATAAATCCATAATAAAGTTACTCGTAAAAATCCAACGATATCTCTGTAATCTTACAATATATGAATTTTTCGTTTGTTTCTCCGTGAAATTAAAAAATCCAGCTTCAAAATAATACTTCATTTCTAAAAAGAATTGTGGAAAATCAGTGTGATATGGCCTACCAAAAAACTGTAAAATCATCGTTTCGAGAGAAGTTTGTTTACTTCACGTGACCCAGGCCATTTAATTCCCATATCGTTTCCAAAAATTTTCGGTATTTTCATATACCGAGTGAATCAGAAAAAAAACAATTCCCGTTTGAAAGAGAACTGCTCCCTTGAAAGCAAAACGATAATATTGACAAATACATTCTTTAATGGTTGACATGTTCAAATATAATTCAAAATTCAAAATTTACCTGATCGAAATCGGCCACTCCAATCTGGAATTATGAGCGATTTTCAAGAGAAAGTCCCCCCCTCAAGTAATCTTCAAAACAGGCCAAAAATCACGAGCCAATTTTTTCAAATATTTCTGCCTTACAGCAATATCCTTAATGCTTTAGCACGTGTTATCCTCTTGGGAGGATACAATCTCCGAGAAAAATGTTGTTATGTTCCCTGGGATGGTACTTTCATCCTCCCAAAGGGATAAAACGTGATAAAGCATGTAAAAGTCATTGCTATTAAGTATGTATATATGAGGGAAATTTGGTCTTGATTTTATGCCGTTTTTGAAGTTTTCTTGGAGGGGCTTTCTTGAGAAATCCCTCGTAATTTCACACCAGGAGTGGCTGATTTCAGTCAGGTAAAATTTAGAATTTATTTGAACATGTCCACTATTAAACAATATATTTACCAATATTATTGCCTCGATAACCAGAGAGCAGTGGTCTTTCAAACGAGGATTGCTTTTTCTGACTCATCTGGTATAAAGACTTTAGGAAATTTGGCCCTTGTTCTTTTCAATTAAAGCTGTTTTACTAACGTTTTACTTACTTTTTTCCTGAAATTGTTTATAACGCGAGAATTAGGGGCAAGAAAATTGCAGAGTAAAATTTTGGTTGTCTGCAAGAGATGAAATCACAAATCTTAAAAACTGGACCAGTGTAATGTTTTCCATGGCCTTTCAAGAGTGGATAGTTATTTTGCGCATCCTGCATTGTCCGATTATTGGTTAACAATGGTGATGCTCTGATCACCCGTTCCGCACGCTCTAAATAGATAAACACTTCAATTCTAATTATTAGAACATTGTTTGTAGCTTTGCTAGGTGGGTGGATTTGCCATCTGTTGATTTAGAATATAGACGATAAACTATTTTCTAAACATTCCCCAAAAGTACTATCCATTGGAAGTGTGCACGCGCCGCTTCTCAAAGCGGTTACTTGCGCATGACAATAAATGGATTGATATATTCAGAAGGAAATTGGCCTAAATATTTTGCTGTGGAAGAACTGAAGTTTATTATGTATGACAACGATGAGGATAACAATTAATTACCTGCAATGAAATGCAAATTAAGTTGACATATAAATCAGAGTAACAAATGATTGCATAATAACCTGAATACTAACAAATAATGAGCATGAAGTCCGATAAAAGTCTTAGACGATAAACATAACAAAACATGGCTAAGCACTTACATAAACAAGCTTTAAAATAGTCTGCAAAGTCTGTGTCTCTTAGTCCAAAACAACATGGCCGCTTCTCTCTTGTCAGCGGCCTCTCTTCCGAGTAACCTCGATCCTACGCAGTAACTCTACAATACCCACTCGCGGTCAACGGCCGGGATTTTAGGGTGCTGGGAACCAGTCAGCCTTTGACGTCATCCCGGGAATTATGCATTCATTGTTCAGCAATTCACACAAGGAGTTCAGTTGAAGAAGAAGGAAACAAACAAAATCGAGCAAGGAATCGTGTGCGTTTTTTCTGTTCTTTTATCATGGCATCCTCAAACGATGATGGCTCTTCAGCAAGTGGGCATTCTCTCATGTTTTCCAATCAAAATTACGACGTGGAAGTAGAAGAAGAAGTTGAGGGTGCGAGGGCAGCAGCAACGGCTGTTTTAGGCCCAAAGACAGCGATGACAATATCTTGAAAATTATCATCGATTGAAGCGAGAACAAGACAAGCATGAGAATACACAACAAGCGAGACTAATAGGCGTTTTCAACGAATTGATTGATCAGATATATGGTACGTATGACTGCCTTCGATATGAGCTATCTATTCGTGTTGTAATGTTAGGATAAATCGATTTATAATCAATGAGAATGGATGTTGGCCTAGGTCCGAGTGACTCCATATCAGTAAGCAAAATATAACACAAGTTAGATTGTACTTGCCAAACCATGCGACTTTAAAAAGGTAATATTGTGTTTACAGAAACAATCAAATATTTCACAAGACTTAATAAGTAGCTAAATACAGAACAGGAAGATTACTGTCCAGGTATAGTTGTTATGAAAAGCCCAATTTGAAAGATACCAGGGTCAACATTTATTCACAGAATTACCTGATAGGTATTCACTTATCCAAGACGTTGTAGGAAACCAGACATCAAAGTTTCATTTCCTGCCCACCCTGGCGATTGCTAGATAGCGTTGGTGCTGCACAGAAATGGAGGGCTGTATGCTAATTAGCTGTGGTTTTTATCTTATGCTCTTACTGTATAACCAGGGCCGTAGGAAGCATCTTAAATTTGGAGGGACACGACACTTCAAGGGCACTTTTTTCCTTAAGCTAGAGGGGCATTTCCTCAAACAAAAAGGGCAATTTTTCGTTTATTGCAAAATCTTGGGGGTGGGGCACGTGCCCCAGTGCCCCCTGATTCCTACATCTCTGCTTATAACGCTACCAATATTAGAATATTTTAATTTTTGCAGGTGAACACCCAAGAAACATGTCCTGTTTTCTTTCAAAACTTTCAAAACCTCCCTCATCAAAGGAATTTCCACAAGATGTCACAGTTTAGTATGTCAGCGCTATTGCAAAGATGTCCTTGTTGGCTTTCCTGATTGCTGGTAGAATGAACTTTGAAGAGAACTTTCCTGATTGTGGAATATTATCATAATTTAATAACAATCAATGATGACATGATCTGTATTAGGTGTTAAAGGAACTTTTGAAAAGAAATTACCCGTTTGTATATTTTTATGATATTATTTGTTGCTGGAAAGGAACTTTCTCACATGAAAGAAAACCTTACAGTAAGATCTATTGTAATGCACTTTTAAAGTTGTGAAATGCTATGAAAAAGTCTGAACAAAGTCTTTCATTGGGACAAAATTCTCTCTCAACTTTTCAGCTAAAATAATTTCCCAAAATGTAAAAAGATTGACACACAATGCCTGCAAGATCTATCAATAAACATACAACTTTTCACATAAAATGCCAGGTTTGAAAAAAGTACGTTTACATTTTTGATTTAAGAAACTCATTTATAAGTGGCCAGTACAGGAAGGCCACGAATTTAAGAAACTATGCTATGTGACTACCATTGAGAATCACAAAGAAACTTGCAAATCCAAATGCATAAATAATTTCAAGAATTGTATCAATGACAATCAAAGAAACAAATACAAATCTTGGACTCTAAATACAAGAAACAAATTCATCCTGACCTACTTTTCTTACATAAAATTTTATGCTACTTTCATTCTGGCCAAAACGTTGTGAAAATAAGAGTGTGTGATCCCTTCAGCAATGTGTGTTACCCCCATCTTATTTACAAGAGCATTTCACAGCAAAGGAAAAGGCGTGTTGCAAACAAATTCTCCTTTGCAGTCCAATGATATGGTGAAGAGATATATTTTGTTTCTTGCAATTCTGTTTGACCTTTCAATGATATGCATCCAGAACACATACTGTTCTGTGTCTTTGCCTCCTTCGTAAGTGACTGAAGGGGTATCCTACAACAAAGATATCATCTTGTAATACAACTGTAGATCACCTTATAAAAGATACTTTTGTATTGTTACATCAGGACAACCCATTTTAAGATGGCAAATAAAGCTACGTTCCTTCATAATTTCACAGTGAAAGTACTCTTCAAAACAGTATCATAAGAAATATTGTGAGATTGAAGGTTGGAGGTCAAAAAGTAGAAGCTGTGAGATTTTATCGAAATGAATAACGAGCTTTTATCAGCATCACTGCAATCCCAACCCAGACCTTGCATGGCATTCTTCGCTCGGAGTGCTGAGTCTGTCCGGACGAACTATCAAGTTGATGTGGAAAATCGTGCCGCTTGGGCCAAGAAATCTCTTACCTGAAGGTAAAAGATAAGTTTGCTTCAATAACAAAACAAATCGAAATGCCGGTATCTGTACGAAGATAAATAAATGGGCCTAAATAGTAAAGGCCTACCTTCCAACGATCTCTGCTTGAATTGAAACACATTGTCACCGGTGTCTCCATCCTTCGTTGCTGCGATAGTTGGGAAAGCCGCTACACCGTATTCATCTGTAATCATACGACCTCGGGGGGCTAACTAAGCCTAGTTTTTGACGGGGACGTGCCATTTTGCTTAAAAAATTGGACCCATAATTCCGCAAATGTCTGAAAAAATGTGACCCACAATTCCGCAAACCTGATGAAAATGTGACCCATAATTCCGCATGCCATTCTAGCTCAAAACACAATATTATACACTTTATACAAAGTTTGACATATTTTGTTAGTCTTTTTCAAATTATTAATACCAAGAGCATAAAGGGAACCCATTCATGTATATCAGGTGTTGACAAAAATAGCAATCCAATTCAATATATAATCCAAGACAATGAAATAGCGCTGCTGAATGCATCAACAAGGTTTGTGTTATCTGATTGGCTTGATAGGCATTATAAACATCAAATCAAAGTTGCTACTGTCAACTTGTATATGCTTGCATGATTTATATTGCTTACATTCCCTTTAATGTAAAACTGATTAATTGTGGTCCTGCCCTTTGAGACCTAGGAGTACTATCTGCTATACTGACAATCCAAATATGTCAGATACCTGATGTAACAGATATACCGAAAAGCCAAACTAATGAGAAGAGGGGCAATTTGTATTGTAATATTATGGTCACCATAAAAAGTAAAGAACTGTGTCTAATACCAAAGTAATGTAATGTGTATGGCCTTTCTTGGTCAGTCAGTAGGGTCTGCAGGGGTAAAATGTGTAGGCTGGGGGAAAAATGGGTTAGGCCTATGTTGATATCCTCCTGAACTTTTCAATCAACATTTGAACATTCAATACTTCAAAGCAAAGGTCAAGGGTAGGGGCCTACAATAGGCCTACTAGTTCCAACACTGTCATGTAGGCTAGAGAAAATATGTACATATAAAGATTTGTTCAAAAGATAATGTCAATATATTATTGCAAATTAATTTAGAGTCGATGCTATGTACTACTTACTACTGGGTTATCGATTTATCTGATTATGACGATTCTATGACGATTCACCTGAAGTCGAGGTTCAATAGACTCGAAGACCACTGCCAATACAAGGACGAATAATACCTAGTAATCGAAACAAATTGGAATTATATTAGTATTAAATGTATACTTTGAGTGCTTCTCTCTAGTTTACAGGCATTTTCGAGGTGTTCATAGGTTTTCCAGGTAAAAAAATTACCCCTCGAAAAGTGGCCTCAGACGCGATTCTACACTAACATACAAATCGCGCGAGCATTAATAACTTGCCTTAATATTTTAAATTTCACTAATTTCGATGGTTAAATCAATCATTTGGTTGTTAATCTCCAGTTTACAGGCTTTTTCAAGGTGTTTATAGGTTTTCCAGGTAAAAAAATTACCCCTCCAAAAGTGGCCTCAGACGCGATTCTACACTAACATACTAATCGCGCGAGCATTAATAACTTGCCTTAATATTTTAAATTTCACTAATTTCGATGGTTAAATCAATCATTTGGTTGTTACTCTCCAGTTTACAGGCATTTTCAAGGTGTTTATAGGTTTTCCAGGTAAAAAAATTACCCCTCGAAAAGTGGCCTCAGACGCGATTCTACACTAACATACTGATCGCGCGAGCATTAATAACTTGCCTTAATATTTTAAATTTCACTAATTTCGACGAATTGTTTTAGGGATATATATCCTTCGTTCGTAACTGTCCAGCGTAAACTGAGAGGAACTTGTGTGCAGGATTGCTGAGTTGGTTCCCAGTTTGCTTGTTTCAACTTCAGTTCATCCAAGTTACCCAGTTCTTCCGTCTTCTCTTTGCCTCCGTCACTGCATCGTTATAAATAGGAATGGGATGAAGTGTTATTCCCCTTTCCTTGCCAGCGAAGTTACTGAAGTTCGCCGCCAGCCACCTTGCAGGCAGTTTCTTGCGATTTTCTTTCTCCAGAACCAAGAATCGAAGTGAGTTTATAGCGTGTTTACGTTCATGCTTATTGTGTGTGTGATTGCATCATTCCCGGGATGACGTCCACGGCGTCTCGCCCGAGATCTCTTAACAATCGTGGCTTAAGCGGTCATTGACCAAAATTGATTGCAAAAAATGCTCAAAATACGAACTTTGAAAAGCCATAGGAAAAAACTACTGATCTAATCTGAAAAATATTTTTTGTTTTGAAACCAGCTCGTCAAGTTCTATTAAATAAGCCAAACTCCCCAAAAGGTTTAGTGGCACGTTAACAAATTAAAGACATTTGCTAAGTAAAACACCCTTGTTTCTTTATTGAAAATCGCTTCAAATAGTTAAAACATGTAAGAAACGATTAAATAATGACTATATGAAAATATACAACAATTCATCAATTATGGTGATCCACTATTAACAACACCTTTACATAACTAGATGTGGGAAAATAGGAGCTATCTTTATGGTCAGCATAAATATTGGTAGCTGTGCCGTTAATGATTCAAAAGAGAAGAAGCTGTTAGGAGTTTTAATTGACGCAAATCTTAACTTTGAAAAGCACATAAGCAATATTTGTCAAAAGGCCGGTAATAAACTATTTGCCTTGTCACGTATGTCTGCATATCTAGGTACTGATAAATTGAGACTCTTGATGAGAGCATTTGTAACTAGCCAGTTCCAATACTGTCCGTTGGTTTGGATGTTCCATAGCAGAAAGATAAATAACAAAATCAATATGGCTGCACGAGAGAGCCCTGAGAATAGCATATAAAGACTATAGTTCTAGTTTCGCAAATTTGTTGGAAAAGGATATTGCTAATGCAATTGCTAATGAATGAAATGTTCAAAACAATGAATAACCTAAACCCCATATTCATGAATGAAATCTTCCTTCAAAGAAGTGCTACCTATAATTTCAGAAATACAAATACATTCTTACTTCCTATGGTACATACTGTTAATTATGGTACTGAAACAGTCCGATATAGAGGGCAGCGTATTTGGCGCTCTCTTCCACAGGAAATCAAGGATTCAGATTCTTTACAACAATTCAAGAATAAAATAAAATTTTGGAAAAATGTAGACTGCGATTGCAGACTTTGCAAACAATACATTCCTGGACTCGGCTTTTTATAGTTTTATACATCTTGTTTTGATATAGGTTTTATATGAATTTTGTAATTTTATTGACTAGTTTTAGTTGTATTTATTCTGATGTAACTTTGCAATTAATTTGTTGGCTTGAATTTGCTTTTTTATATTTATATAGCTATGTAAGTTGCCAACTTTAAATAAATTGATAATAATAATAATTTCAGATGGACAAAATATGTTCTTATGACAAGGGTAATAAAGTTAATTTTTTTATTTTCCTTATTAAGTTCTTTTTTCCCAGTTGGCTGTTCAAATCTGAACTGCCTCCTCTGCTATTTTTAAGCTTAAAATTAGTTATTTGGTCCTTAATAACATTGTGAAAACACAAAACAGGGCTGAAAATCTCTTGGTGATAACCGCTAATAGGTTTACACAGGGGATCCTTTGAATAAGAACCTTTAAGAGCCTTTATACCCTGAAATGAACATAAGTACCTTTAAAATAAGAACCTAATTCACCCTGGCTCTCAAAAACGTAGGTTCTTATACGCGGAGATTTACTGTATTTATATGTTTCAAATCTCATATCAATATGTTTAAATGGAGATACAACATCTCAAATTCTGTGTTGTTTTACACCTATTTTAGCAACATTTGCTGACGTCAGCACTTAACCACGTAACATAAACGAAATCAAATGACGTCCTCTTGTTTGCCATATCTTGTTTGTTACTTGTGCCGAGTTTCAAGTCTCTAGCACTTATAGTTTTGAGAATAAAGACACAATGTGCCCCCTCCCCCTATTTATTCTCGAAACTATAAGTGCTAGAGACTTGAAACTTGGCACAAGTAGCAAACCAGATATGGCAAACAAGTTGACGTCATTTGTTTTTGTTTATGTCACGTGGTTAAGTGCTGACATCAGCAAATGTTGCTAAATTAGGTGTAAATTTCGAAATTGCTTCAACCAGGTAAAGATAACAAAAACATTTAAATTAGGCAAATATATGAAAATAGACACACATAGTTCAACTAAAGTTTTATCAACTATGGTTAGCCACTATACAAAACTCTATTCAAACAACTAGATTAGCAAGTTAGAGACATTTACTAAGTAAAACAGCCTTGTTCCTTTATTTGAAATAGCTTCAAATAGTTAAAACAAATAAGAAACGCTTAAATAAGGACAATATGAAAATAGACAACAATTGATCAATTATTGTGAACCACTATGAACAACACCTTTAAATAGCAAGATTTAGTAAGTTATTGACTTTTAAAGACATGTCCTAGTTAAAAAGGTTGTTTTTCTTTGTAGGAAATTGCTTCAACCAGTTAAAGTGTGAATGAATCGAAATTTTTTTAAATACATTTCGAACAAATCGATATCGTCGATTTCATTTTTCTTGGTTTCGGTTTCATATTCCTCGTAGTTTTCTCGATAACGAGTATCGAAAAGCGAATTTTCATTCAAATTATGGCGGCAATAGACCTTTTTACTTGTTAGGAAAGAGGCTTGGATCGAGCGTCCAAATCTGGTAAAATTTGAGACGAAAAACAAAAGCACGACCCCCGTTCTAAGTAGAAACACTGCTAGCTGTGGCATGAAGTTGCTTCGGATCTCAGAACACTTTTGAGACAGTTAATCATAGATGACTTCGCTCAAATTGAGTAACAAATGTTGCAGTTTATACACCGGCAAGTTTGATTCGCCTTCTGGCCTTTTTCTCGTTGTTTCCGTTCATTGTTAGCTGAATTTTTTATGCAACAGTCTAGGCCCATATTTAATCAAAACACAGCGATCTTCTTTCAGCAAATCTTTTCTACCGTTTAAGTATTTTGAGGCCTTCGTCTAATACGTTCTGCCCAAATTCTTGCGATATGTGTATTATGTCCTGTTCCGTTTTGACGGTATTGAAATCACCAATAACAACGAAATTTTCATATTTGTCACTGTAATGATCTATTGCTGTACTAAATTGGCCGAAAAAGTAAGGCTGTGACTGTGTTGGCGGGTGGTATATGCTAAAAAATGCCCACTTCCTTTTTCGTAAGTTAATTTCGAAGCCAATACATTCAATATCATCCTCAAACTTGTAAGACTTCAGCTGTTTGGAAACTGAAACAGGTTCTTAATTACGAGGTGCATAATTTAGGAAAAACAGCCTATAGGTTCTTATTTTTGTAGGTTCTTATATGCGGGGATTTACTGTATTGTATCCTTGTTATTCTTATTTTAAAATTTGTGCTGCGTATCATTATTTGTGCTGATGTCAGCATTTATTTATTTTGTTCGGGAAAAAAGAAATTGCTGCCAAAAATTGGTTACAAATTGGTTAACAAAATGGCAAAATGTTAAATATAGGACTCGCTGCATCGTCTGAAATGGCTTATTTTTCTAAAAATGAAGTTTAAAATGGTTTTTCGCTGGTAGGCATGCGCAACAACGAAAAAGTGATGACCTCATCAAATGTCAACAAACTATATATCAAATGAAAGCATAGGCGGTAGCAGGCGTTTGGATTGCTTTTTGAAAAATGTTGTAGTCACAGGTTGTGGTTATTATGATTGAATTAGCCGCAATGTTTTCAGAGCGGCTTCCTGTTATTTTGTTGCCACTTGGCGGTTAACCCGGCAGACGCTAATCTGCCCATCAACTTAATCTAAAGAGAAAGATGGTTAAGAAGCCAAGGGCCTGGGGACAATTTAACCTATTGTTTCTCGTAGCGCGGCCTTTCTCCAACAACTCGTAACATTCCATTGCGAGATCTCAGGGATTAAAGGTCAATACTCGAGCCAAATAACGGGGGGATTGCTGGACAAGATCCAATGATTATGTTTTGAAGAGTGAGAAGAACCTGCAGCGGTCAGAACTGTGAATTTGATTTAACAGTTAAAGTTGAATCCCCTTGAAGAAAAGAAGAGGGAAACTCGGTAATTTCTTCGCAAATAGTCGCAATCTTTCTGATAGTTTCAGGGGCGTACGCAGCACTTGAAAAGTGAGGGGGTCCAGACAATTTTTAGTGACCACGCCCTTCAGACGCTCGGAGAATGAGGGCTACGCCCTTTTAGTTATATTTTGTTTCATAAACGTGGCTGCAATTAATACAAAATAGGTGGGGTGTTATGTAAACTTTGCATAGAAAATTGATACCCATCATTGCAAATCAATCCAAGGAACGAATAGAGATCTTTAGAAGTAAAATAAAATTATTCATATTCAACAAAAATTAGTCCAGCATATCAAGTAAGAATTACAAAATTACCTTTCTTAGCTTTACTACGAAATGATCCAGTGCTGGTAGCTCAATATTCGAGGAAATGTCTATTTTCATTACTTATCAGAANCCATCTCTTGACAGATCTGTCTACCCCCCCCCCCCCTAGTTACCAATTTTATTGCATTTTTGAGTGAATCTCAAGGATCATCTTTTGAAAAGTGGGGGGGTCCGGACCCCCCCATTCCCCCCCTTGGGTACGCCACTGGATAGTTTGCTAGAATTTCGTCGCAAGTGGTGAAAATATGCTTCAAAGTTGGCGCAAAATCGTGCTTCATGAATCGTGATGGCTCGTCCCTGATGTTCGTGTTCGAAGGAAGTGATTGTACAAGCAAATCATGAACTGTATGATCCAACCGGTATGCATGTCTAATTGTCACTTCTCCTTCCTTTTCTGTCATAAATAGTTCCTTTAGAGTGGCGATATACTCCCCAAGGAAGTAAAAATGTACTCTGAGCCAGTTTCTACATTTCTAGCCTGATGTCCCAAAAAAGTATAAGCGTTTGAGCATTTCCTGTGGAGGAGCCTTAATTTCGAAAATTTTCATTCAACCTTTATGATATAGATGAGATCTCAACTTGCAATTTGCGACCTCGCATGACCAAATCGGATTTGTATTTGTAGAATAATTCACCTAAACAGGCAAAATGTTTGAGGCAGCCCAAGACAGATGGTTATTGAATTATGCTACTACTATCTATGCGTAATCTGAAAGAGTTTTTGGGGCAGCTCAACAATAAGTTATATTTTGGAAATTTGTTGAGCAATTAAAATGACATATATTTTCACTAATTCAAAAGCCTGAATATTTCATTTTTATGACTGAACAATCATAAAAGAAACGAAATTGGGCGAGAAGTACTTTTCGTGGTAGAACACACTAGGTACTTGAGAAAGTTCCTTCAGTCCAACAAAGTTCCTAAGTGAACTGTGAAAGTGTAACTGCACCTTTTCTTGTCATTTTTTCTAATTGATATAATAATTCAATTGATCATCAAACTTTTAAGAGTAGAAAGTTTAATGGTTGATCTGCCTCAAAAACACTTTCAAATTCCGCATAGATTGTAATAGCAATATTCAATAGTCATCTGTCTTAGGCTGCCTCAGAAATTTTGCGTGTTTAAGGTAGATGTCAACCATGAAAATTGAGGAGTTTTGACAAAATTTGATGAACAAGTTTTTTTTACTTTTTTTGTACAAAATTTATCGAAGAATTCATATCTCTCCAGTTGAGAACGATCAGATTAACAGAATTTTCAAAAAAAGAAGTTGTTTACACCTTAGTCAAATTTTTACTACTTAGCAACAATGTTTTTTCCGTTGCTATGGGATTACTGGGATGGGCTTACCCAAAACTGCCCCTAAAAACATGTTCGGATGTTGTGAGGAATCTCTCCCCTATGTATGATTTAGTTAACAACAACAACAACCCACTGTTGCGCTCATTTGTGAGTTTCAAAAAGGAAGTGGAGAGATTGGATGTTC
>REGM01000079.1:114233-147884 GCA_004194415.1 Aurelia aurita | reverse complement strand
TTTCTCCTGTCGATATAATTCTTAATTTTGCTTTTATTATTTTCGAAATCCGAGGTTCTCGCTAATATTAGTGTGATCTTTACCCTTTGCCTTGTTATTGCCCCTTGTTCTCCAGTTGTATGTAAGTTCGATCATAGTCATGGTTCGATGTGTAAAATTGGTTTCTGCTGTGAGTCATGATAAGTAGATACTCAGTTTGCAATCCTCATTCTCGTGTTTGCACTCATCTCCCTAATCAATTTGGAAACTTTATAGATACCCTATACACAAACTCCACAACCTCTATTATCTCTTTCTATTTCGCCTCTCTGATTTCACTTTACAAATGCCATTCTGTCCTTATCCTTTCAGACCAAGGGCTGTAGGAAGATACTAAAAACCCGATTAAAGCGACATACCTTCAGTTCTTTGTTAGCTTTAAAGTAGTCTTTACATCCATATTATGTTAAAACCATGGTTGTCATTCTTTTGTGTGGACCTGCTATCGAATCCTAATCGAAATTGCCAGCGTCGCTGCAACGAACTTGTAACCGCCATTGCCATGTGAGTTTAGGCCCAACTAACGAATGCGCGATTTACTCAAAATCTAATTGTCCACATTAAAGGTCAATAAACACTACAATATTTGCTACACATGCTATAAGTCTACAACATGTGCTTTAAAGTATACCCCACATCCTAGCAATGGGGAAATTTTCTCTATAATGTGACCTCTAACTACGAGTGGGTACATTAGTGACCTTAGGAAAATGTGCTTGCAAGCAATTACTTGAAAGCAAGCTGACCATTAGCTATAATAGTGCCTGGGAAATGTAATTAAGGAAAACTTCTACTCCGTAATTACCTCATAAGGTTTTTAGTTTATGAATGAATGAATAGCAAAGTAAGATTCGAAATTCTACTACGATCTTACGCTCATCTTGTAAAGTACTTCATGTATGCGAATTCTCGGTTATACATCGAATAGGTATTGTTCAGTCATTGTCTGGTTACAATGAGATATTGTTATTTTACAAAAGAAGAAAGACTAATTGGATAATTGGCTTCGTACCTTATATATATAGATTATAGCAAAGTACTTGAAGTTCCTTTCAAGCCATGAACTCAAACTGAAGATGCATTAACCATCCGTGCAATGCTTTTTTAAAGATGCCAAAGATTTGGAGGCTATGCTGGTGTCGGGGCATTGTTTGCGCGGCATCATTATTTGTCTAGATTTGTTGGTTGAGAGAATTCCCTTTGCTTGTGACCGCTAATCGCTTTGAAATAGTGCGTCAATCAAAAGCATAATTAAATATAATAGTGGTCTTTGAATAGGAGGAACAAATCGAAATCGAAATGAAAACAACTTCAAACAGTATCCTGAATACATATTCAATTCAAGAGAAAAGAACGTTTTTCATTCATTTGTTAAAATTGAGGATTACACAACTGCCATCACGTAAACAAGAAACACTGTATTTAAACTTGTTAAATATTGTTAATAGAATCAAGAAAAAATTCTTCAAAACCATTCTTCTGAGCACAAATATGGTTGGCACATTGTACATCCAAATTATCCATGTCGACTTTCACAAGCTAAATTAGTTCATCGTAATAAGGCGCAGAAGAAGAATCCCCAGATACAACTAATGTTCCTTTACCAGTAAATAAAGCTTTTCCAACCTGTGGATTAAAGGATGATAGCATTAGGCTATACCAGGTGAGCCAAATAAAACTTAAATATTTTGGAAGCCTGCAGTCCCGTGACTACTCATCAGATTCCTTAAAACTGATTATCATTATGTGGTTAACATGTCAACTTAGATAATAAAATTTCGCTGGTAAACATCGGTCATATTTGTCACGATTTACAAGTTATTTTATAAAAGTGTTTTATCTCAGAATCGTTCAAAACAAGCCTAAACTTCACGATCAAATTTTTCAACATTTAAGCTTCATGACGAAGAAAATGAAATGTAATCAGGCTATCTTATAGCATAGGGAATCAGTTTTCTTGACACAGATCCAGCCCTACTATTCTTTACATTTGGGAATTTTTTGCCGTTTTTGAGATAGTTTTGTATCGTGATGCTGAATTGTTAGCAAATTTGATGAAGGATATTAGGCCTGTTTTGAAGGATTCTGAGACTACCCTCACATGAGCAAACTCAGACCGGTCTGAGTTTTAGATCGGTTTGAAATTCGTTTCGGTCTACGGTTGAAGCCCTTGGAGTGCTCACATGACATAGGCGAAATGAAACTCAGGTCGACCTGAAATTCGTTTCGGTCTCTCAGGTCGGTCTGAGTTTTCAGGTCGACCTGAAACTTTCATGTGAGCAGAATTTTTTTTCGTTTCGGGGCGAAATGAATTCTCAAACCAAGTGCGAATTGCATTGTGGGATGGATCTTGGGAATTTGGCGCCAATTTTCATACGTGATTCTGAAAGCATGGCGAAGGCCAATCCTGGAGTGAAGAAGAGGTATGTAGGCTTTATATATTGAAAATATTATTGCATCTCTCACATTCAGTTATATTAGGCCACTCATTGCATCTTTCAAATTCAGTTATATTAGGCTGCTCATTGCATCTCTCAAATTCAGTTATATTAGGCCATTAATTGCATCTCCCACATTAGGCCACTCATTGCATCTCCCACATTCAGTAATATTAGGCCATTTTCACTAACCAATGTGACCATTTGTGAACATTTTATGTTACCTCCCTGTCGTTGTGGTGGGTGCCTTGAGAATCAAGTTGATTTCGTTTTCTCAAATTGGCGCCATGTTTGTTTATGTTCAGGAAAGATTTTGTGAAATGCGCATGTGCAGAGTAAGTGAGCTGAACTCAAACCGGTTTGAAAATTTTCATGTGAGGGGGAGGCAAATTAGCAGACACTACCCCGATCTGAAACTCAGACCGGTCTGAGTTTGCTCATGTGAGGGTAGTCTGAGATTGAATTTTTTCATAAAATGCCACATGATCAGGGAACAATACGACCGATTTAAACCAACTAAATTTCGTTGTCTAACTTGACATGCTACCTACACAATGGTAACAAACTATAAAGAGTCTGATGAATAGGTAGCAAACTATAGGCTTTGAAACGTTTTCACAGTTTTGACTTGCCCAGTATGTAAGTTACTGCATACAATCTAACATCTCCAGGCCAAAAGAAAGCAAGTGCTAGATCAGTTGTAGTAAAAACTAAGCTGAGAATGGGTAAGAGTGCATATCATATACTTTGTACCACAACTCTCCCATCATTACTATAGACCATTTTGACCATCAAAAACGGATACTGGGGAGAGCGGTTTGTTCTGGTAAATGGCGGATGCAATCTGGTCAATGGCTGCCACAGAGCTTTTACAAATGATAAATTTCCCTCTGAACTGTTGATTTCAAATTCAAAGTTGAAATAACGAAATTATCACTTAGGATATAGCAGAAAAGGTGTCCTATCATCAATAAGCCTCGTAACTAAAGGAAAGACTTACTCTCCAACCCAGACCTCAAATCAAATTGCTTTGGCAGGAAAATATTCGTGATTTGTCATCTCCGTTTATCAGAATAAACGAAGCGAGATAAAACAAATGTTTTGATGAGTTTTGAGATAAAAACTTAGAATTACTTTACTCTTTATGAGTTGCGCAAACTGGAAGAGATTTTTTTGGGACACCCGGCACTCCTTATAAAGAATTCCTCATGACATCTATCGGTCAACAAACGTACTAATTCTTCTGAAATTACCTAAAATTTATCACCATTGGAAGATATCCTTCGAATCCTAAGAGCATGACCATATGGAAAAATCTTCTTTGTGTGCCATCAATGACAGGACCCCTTATGGAAATACTGATGCGTACATACCAGATGGTTTGCATCAAAAGAGTATGATTCCCTTGTAATTAAGTGCAATGAAATTCGCCTTTTTGCAATAAAATAGTACGTACCTTAACAAGATCATTTCTGTTAATACTATCAACTTCTTTGCAAACTTCTAACGGTGAAATGTATGAATCATGCGCAAACATCTATGAAAGAAATGTCAAAAATCATATTGATGGAAAATACACAATAAATGGAAAAATTATTGAGGCTAGGAACAGGGCACCAAGGGAGGAGCGTCGAGAGGGGGTAGGGGAGGGGAGGGGAGGGGGGGGAGGTCTGAGGCCCGTAAAATCTCATACCATAAAAGATTTATAATTGCTATGAAATGTCTTTAAAGAGCATTTTTATCACAATCTATTTCCTTCAAAGTGCCGTGACTATGCGCTCTTTCGAAAATGGGAGTCAAATAATCTGAATCAAATAACGAAGTTTAACCTTGAGATGTTTGCACTGCTCTCAGAATATTTTGTATCTTGCCTGTGACAGCTGCATTTGCAGAGCGTCAAAACTTCAGCAAGCTCAAGCTCATCAAAAATTTTATGCGAAGTACAGGATAGGCTGAAAGATCTCGCAGTGTTGAGCATCGAGAGTGAAATTGCAAGAACCGTTGACTTTAACGACATTATACATGACTTTGCAAACATGAAAGCTCGTAAAGTATTGTTTGGAGTGTTACAAACCGTTGCATTGATAATTTTATTTAACTAACACAAAACGTTGTCCTTGATTCATCAATACCATTTTTGTGGATAGCCTTGATATGGAATGTTTAAGGTTACTGTAACCCTTCAGACAGCGATTAAGAAACTCTACTTTTCACGGCCGTTCCTTAAACTATACCAAACAAACTTATATGTTATTCGAAGCAGAATAAAACGTAGAATACCATAAAAATATAACCAGTTGATTAAATAAAAACGCAAATGATTTATTCCAGATTTTAGGCGAAATTGACCACCCTTGCGGAAAAATCTTGGTGTACCTCATCGGGCATTGTTCGACCAAGACTATCTATTTACCTAAGACTTAAGGTCCTGAACTGCAAAAGGGTGTCACGAATTTTTGATAAAACGTACTGTCTAGAAATAATGCAATTTTAAATTAATGTTAATGTCTGAAATGTCTTTTTTAACTTTTAAACCCTTATAAAAGTCGGACCAGTGGATCTATCATAAATCGCTGACACCCTTTGGTAGTTATATGCTTTGTGACCCTGTATGCCAAGTGTCAAGCGATTTGATTGGCCCGTTAGGTACACCAAGATTTTTTAGTACCCACCAGTACCCCGGAATCTTGTTTCGAGAAATCAAGCTTTTATCAAATTGAAGCAGAACGTGCGGGAAAAACGATTATGCTTGAAAGTGTAAACATAAAGCCGCAGGTCAAGCAATAAAGCTTTATCGCGGTCTTGTTCAATCGTTATATCAAGAAAATAACAGCAGGGGATGTTGTGAATATAGCTGCAAGGTCAAATGAGTTTACTTTAATCCTCTGAAGTCTATTCCCGCAATTTTTGAGAAATACGATTGCTTCTTTTAAAATGCTCAAATTTCCCAGTAATTGTGGTTATTTCTGGAAGTGAGTTGGTTGAAACGATACTCAAATACTTAAACCATCGGGATAAGAGGAAAACGAAAAATCGATAAATTTGTGTCTGAAGGGTTACAGTAACCTTAAGCAATTATCTAAAACTATTATTCCTAAAAATGACGTTTCCCTCATTTTTCGAGAGTCCGAAGGGCGTGGTCACGGAAAATTTCCTTGGGGGCTTCACCCCAAAACCCCCACTTAGGGCCTGATTCCATAAATCACTCCAGGCCCCGAGCTGGCTCTCGACGGCCCTGATTCCAAAGCAGGAATGTCATATAAACTTTTCGGACTTAAACTTTAGCCTATGTCAACGCAAACATTTGGCAGCTATTAGATGCAATTAACCAAAGAATAAATTTTGATAGTTTATGCCTGGATAACACCTTCACTAAACAGACCAGTACCTACTTTAAATTGCAGATTGGATAAGGTACCAAGAGCGTAAGAGTTAAACCGGTTGATTTCACAGCACTGTAATATTGTCTTATATTCTTGTAGTTTAGTTATTTGTTTGCATAGTTTTTTTGGATAAATTGTATGTAGTGGAATTTAAAATATGAAACTGAAACTAAACTGAAACTGACAAGTATAAAGAACGCAATTTGAGACGACGTCAGGAAGTTACATAACTAACATAATATAAAAAGTATAGATACCTGATGAGCAATATCTTCAAGTGTCGCATCCTTATTTTCACTCGACATCAAAATTCCAGCTTTCAGTTGTTTCCTAAGAACAGAAGAACAGGTACCGTAAAATTGAATGCAAAACAGGGAAATACACGCCGTGATATCCTTGGCTTGCTGCATAATAAATATTTTTCTCGTAACTGAATGGCAATACGACCATCCTATTTTGATGGCGCCTCTTTTTTAAACTTCTTTACTCACTCACTACATAGGCCTGATATCAACCCTCCATTCAAAGGAAAAGGATGCTATACAATCACACTTTTTATAGTTTGTTGGTTTTGTACCTTTCCAGATAGCTATGAAAGTGAGTCTGTACCAACAATCCTGAAAAGCCTGGTTTCTATGGTCCTTAATGGACCAAATGCAAGGGACCAGGATTTTTCAGATTCTCAGGTTTGCCTGACAATAGCTCAACTAATTTCCTTTAACGTAAAATTGAAGTCTTCTGTAGGTACCAGCAAAAGACACACACGTCTAGAGCCACTCCTTCCGCTACAAAATGGTATGAGTATCCACAATGCTACTAGACAGAGACAGATAATTGAAAAATTGCATCAGCTTGGAATAAGTGTGAGTTACGATCGCGTTAGCGGTGTAGAGGACATATCAGCAAACTCTGTTGGCGACCGATATCAAGAAGATGACATTGTCACAATCCTACTTCAGTATTTGCAGAAGGGTCTTTTCATGGCACAGGTATTAGTGTCTTCCAGTTCCCAACAAACGAGAAAGAAGGAACAAGCAGGCCTCCCTTAAACTTTAGCGCCAAGTTAAGGTCAGCAAAATACAGCCTTCCGGACAATTATGCAGTTGTCCCGGCAGTAGAGTGCAATACTGCAAAGTTGCCAATGCCCTCAGTTAACCTTCCTAAAAGTGAGACAGATTTAGAAGCAGAGAGAGAGAGAGCACTGCAGATCGAATCGGTTAATGCTGTAATTCCATTGATGCAGAGGGAAATGCTCGAGAAAGGGGATTACATCAACTGGGCAGCATATCATGCATCTGTTTGCACATCACCAGCTAACCCACCTGCACTACCTGCTCTCCTGCCATTATTCTTCGAAAAAGCATCCACCATTGTGATGGAAGCTGGCTACGCATCTGCTGGAACTGCAGATTCATTCTCGAAGTGTGCTCACCTCGCAAAAACAAGGCATGCTCATCAGGTAACAGCAATGCCCGGGGAAGGGGGGGGGGGAACACGACTTGTGGATGGACGGGGGTCTGCCGCCCGGTTTTCAGAAAGCCACCCACTTTTATGATGAATTTTGGTGGAAAAATACCAATTTTTAGCCATTTTTTTGGCGATTTCAGCCAAACCGACCCATGTTTATGGGAAATCTGCCGAAAAATGACTCTTGTTTAGAGAATTTTGGGCCAAAAACCGACCCATTTGGCGGCACATACCCGTACCATCAACATGTTATGTACCCCCCGGGCAGCAATGACACTTGCTTTACTGCAAAAGAAGGCTTGGAAAAGTATTGAATCCGAAGGAGTTGAAACATCATTTGGAGATTGGCGACAAGAGTCCATAGCAAAGAGTCCAACGTTTCAGTTCTGGGACATGGTCCTTGAATTCAAAATACTTGTTCTCATCTTCATTCATGCTCATAGAACCAGAAATTTTCAAGCCTACATCAAAACACTGGAATGTTTGACACCTTGGTTTTTTGCACTTGGTCGTACAAATTATGCCCGATGGATTCCAGTTCACATTCATGATATGAAAAACTTGCCAGAGAGCATAAGTGAACATTTTGCAAGGTTTTGGGTAGTGCCGAGGATGTCCAACAGACTTTCATACATGCCAATAGACCAAAGACATGAACAAAATAAAGCTGTAGTGAAAGGTCTAGGTGGAGCTGTTGGACTTACAGAACATCCAGATGCATTTAGAAGATGGACGGTTTCTGGGCTAGAAGAGGCCAGAATACCAGGAGAATTTGAGCAAGCTGAAGATAATCTCAAAATTTGTTGCTGGAAATTTTGAATGAAGTACCAAGCTGAATTAGATATTCTTTTGGGTCAAAAATATATTTCAAAGACTGCAGGTATTTTACAATGTAGTTCTCTTTTCTAGCATCATCTGTTGAAACAGTCAATTTAAGTCAAGTGATGCCAAACTGTGATCACGAGGAAGAAGAAACGCGTATTTGTATTCATGTCCAGCATGCATTGGAAAACGGTAGCCAGAAATGTCTTATTCGAACTGTGGATACAGACGTTGTTACAATTTTGATTGGTGTATTCTTTAAACTCCTTGATGCATACCTACTTATGAACTGATCGTTGCCTTTGGTATGGGAAAGAACTTCCAGAATTTATAACATCAATGAGCTCGGCCACGAACTTGAGAGACCAAAATGTGAAGCGTTGCCCTTCTTCCATGCATTTTCAGGATGCGATGCAATCACAGTTCTACGATAAGGGGAAAAAGGTGGCGTGGCAAGCATGGAAGTATTTCATTCCTGTTACTGAAGCCTTTCTGCATGTGGCAAATCGGCCATTTGATGCAATCCAAGTTGAATCTCAAGTATTCAGGTTGCTGTAGAAATTCACTTGTGTGCTCTTCTCACGAGAAACTGCCATATCGAATGTGAATGAGCTCAGACAGGATCTGTTTTCAAAGAAGGTACCTTGAATGGAAAGTCTTCCACCAACTCAGGCAAATATTTGTTGGAACTGATATTGATTAGCGAAAACAATGCATAGCCATAGAGAAATGAAGGAAATATCCGACTTACATGATTGGCTACTATCACAAAGCAAGCTGAAGGTCATAGGTGTAGGAACCGGGGGGGGGGGGAGGTTTTTTTTTTAATTTAAAATTAAACCAAGGGGAAAAGTTTTATTTCAGGTNTGTGTAGTCGTGATTTCACAAATTTGGACGAACTCGTATCGTGCTATAATGCGACCTTAATTGAACTGATAGATAAGCACGCTCCTGAGCACAGGAAACGTATAACTGTTAGACCAAAACAACCTTGGTATAGTAACGATCTGGCAAAATCGAAGAGAGAAAGGAGAATATTTGAAAGGAGATGGATAAAATCAAAGACAGAATTCGATCATAAAATCTATAAAGAATCTAGAAATACGTTTGCTAACACGATAGAGGCAGAACGATGCAAATATTTGTCTAATCTAGTATCTGAATGCGGTGGTGATCAAAAGAAGCTATTCCAGGTTGTTGCATCTTTAACAGGAGATAAGAAAGCTAGTTCACTGCCAGATCATCGTGATCCATACTTATTAGCGAATGACTTTGGTGAATTTTTCATTAAAAAGATAGAGAAAATACAGAAAGGAATTGACGATACTTGTGAGTCTGAGGCTATAGTAACAAATCAGCTGACACTACCAAATCAATCTAGTGTCATTTTTAGTGAGTTTAATGTTCTTTCAGAGGAAGATGTAAGAAACTTTATCACAAAATCAGCCAGCAAACATTGTCGACTTGATCCGGCACCGACATGGCTAATCAAGAAATGCATAGACGCACTGCTTCCTGTGATCACACGCATGATAAACCTATCTCTTTCATCTGGATGTTTTCCAGATACCTGGAAGTGTGCATTAATAAGACCCTTGTTGAAAAAACTCGGACTTGATCTTCTCTTCAAGAATTTCAGACCTGTTAGCAACTTGCCATATGTTTCCAAGCTAACCGAAAAAGCAGTTGTTGATCAGTTGAATGAGCATACTGAATCAAACGAATTATTACCGGAAAAAGCCTCTTCTTATAGGAAAGATCATAGTACAGAGACAGCTTTGATAAAGGTTCAGTCGGATATGCTTGCAGCTATGGATAATCAAAATGTGATATTACTTGTGATGCTAGATCTTAGTGCTGCATTTGATACTGTAAATCACGAAATGCTGTTGGATACAATGGAGTCGCGCTTCGGTATAAATGGAACAGTCCTTGATTGGTTTAGGTCATATTTAGGTGGTAGGAAACAAAGAGTTATTGTTCATAATACCGTATCTGACGCGATGAATTTGAATTGTGGGGTTCCACAGGGAAGCTGTTTAGGGCCAGTACTGTTTATTCTTTACATCAGTTCTTTATATGATGTCATTAGCCAACATCTCCCAAACGTTCATGGATATGCAGATGATCATCAGCTCTACATATGGTTCAAACCAGAGCCCGTTTCTGAGAAAGAGTCAATTAAGGCCATGGAGATGTGTGTTTCTGATGTTAGGAAATGGATGTTGGTTAACCGTCTCATGATCAACGATTCAAAGACGGAGGTAATGTTGATTGGAACGATACAGCAATTGTCTAAGGTTTCTGTTGAAGGTATAAGAGTGGGTGATGAAACGATTACTCCTGTCAGCTTAGTAAAAAACCTTGGTATGTATTTGGATCAAAACTTGAAAATGGACAAACACATAACAAAATTATGTAGTAAAGCATTCTACCAATTGTATAAACTGAAACGTATAAGGAAGTTTCTTAGCAACGACGCAATCCAAACTGTTGTTCATGCGTTCATCACTAGCAATTTGGATTACTGCAACTCTCTGATGTATGGTATGCCACAGCATCTTATTGACAGACTGCAGCGCGTCCAAAATGCAGCTGCTCGTGTTGTATTGCTAATACCTAAATTTGACCATATACGTAAAGCTTTGTTCGATCTGCACTGGCTACCAGTCAAGCAACGAATCTGCTTTAAAATAATGCTACTCACCTTCAAGTGCTTGATAGGCAAGGCACCTGTGTATTTACGGGACATGGTGGTCAAGTATGTGCCTCAAAGGACTCTAAGATCGAGTGATGCGTTGCTACTAAAAGTGCCTCGATTCAAGAACAAAACATTAGGTGCTCGAACTTTTGCATATGCGGCAGCTAGTCTCTGGAACAGTCTTCCGATTGAAGTCCGTGCTACTGACAACATTGAAAGTTTTAAATCGATCTTAAAGACTCATTTATTTAAATTAGCGTATGATATTTCGTAATAGGTTTTTAAATTGTAAAGTGTATAGAATATTGTATTATAGTTATGCACTTTAAACATATAATGATAATGATAATGATAACACCAGTTTTGACTATACAGTTCTTTCTCAATTTTTGGTACGAAATGAAACAGGCTTTTTTCAGTTTCATCGACCACTCACTGCTCTCTTCAAACCAGACCATCAAGTGGATGTGGAACTAACTAAGACCATCAAACTGTCAATGACATTTTCTCATAAATTTCTTGATATGATATAAATGTCTATATTTATTTAGAAGGAGAGCATCTTTTCATCTTTACTTTACAGGCTGCGCTACCCACTACTACAGCATTGTAAAAGAAGTGCTTACCAGGCAAGCGTCTGGAATATGAGCTTGAGTGCAATCCAGAATGTTCCACATGCCGTTGAGTCATGGATGGGTTTATCTGGAACAACGTTGCAGCCTTTTTGGTCAGAGCTACCAGGGGCAAGCAAAGCATGCAAAGAGCTGGGTTGTAAGGCCGTTCCTGTTTTCTTGCAAAGATGTAAATGTCCACTCGCAGGGCTATCATGTACAAGTCTATGCCAATGTAATGCAACATGTGAAAATTCGGATGACTAGATCCTTGTTTTGTTGTTTCCTGTAGAAAACTGATGCTTGCGAACTATCTTTACTTGATATCATTAGACACCTTAGCTTGAACATATTTTAATGTTTGGAAGAGTTCTTTTTGTTCTAACATTGAGACATCTACCTTCAAAGGTGTGTGTTACGCTTCAAAATTAGTGAGTCAAGTTATCCGTTAACCCCCAGTTTTGAGAAACTTTAAATATGTTTAGTTAAAAAACTAAAACAGATATTAATAGTTTCTTTACAAGAATTAATCAATCATCTAAACTCTCTCAATTGGCGCAATCAGACTTACAATATCCCCAAAAAAGCTTTCCAAAAATTTTCGTATGACGTCATAAGATCTTTATCTGTAGGATACCTCCCGGACTCAATAAAAAGCGGCACCCCTAAAAGCGGCACCCCGGACTCAATAAAATGCGGAAATTTTCTTCATACCCTTAGGTATCACCTTGGCAAGTTTCGTGCTTTGTTCCACCCTGTCACGATTTTCACCCTGAAGCGACTGGACTACAACGAAAACTGGCATTTTCCAAACAAATTTTTTGTGCTTGAATTTCTTCTTGGACTTGAATAGAGATAAACTTTAAAACCAGGAAAAACCTTAAAAACTGTTTCTTCTTATTCTTGAATACTGATGGATAAACTTTCAAAATTGGATCCTGAAGCGATTCTGAAAAAGGTGGCGAAAATAATCGATTGTTTACTTCCTTAAAATCGTAAATTTGAGCAGAATCGAGTTCCTTGTGTCGTGACGTTGGTCCCCGCTGGATTTCTCTGCCTAACTTGATTTTGTTGCATTAATCCCTTCTTTGAGGTCTGCTCTATACGATAAAGGTAGGTGCCATTTTATAAATCAACTTTAAGGGTGATTTTAGGGGGTTGGAAAATGACAGCTCAAAATGCGATCCTCTGCGGAGGAGAGAATTTTCAATAACAAGCTTTCGCCGTTAAACTATTGGGTTTCTTGGATAAAAATTATTATTTAGAGTCAGGCTCACTGAAAGAGGGGCAAAGGGGGGGGGGGCAACTGCTTAGAGGCCTGGCACAACATAGGGGCCGGCATAAACTTCTTCAATTTTTTAATAGTCATTATTAATCATTAGCTTCAGGAAACCTCCAGTGTAAAATTAATAAATCACACCGAAGGTTCACGAACAAACATTTCATGAACAAAATATAGTTGATGCTATAGTTGATAATATAAACATGTTTTCTATTTATGAGCACTGCTGGAGAACAAGATTGCTTTACGAGTTTTTCGGCCGATATGCTAATTATGTCATCAAAGTGCACCTTTCCGGCAGTGTCTCGCTCAAGTGACAAAATAGCAAAGGTCATTCAATCTTCACTGCCCCATAGTGCTTCTTGTGAAATCTTTATTCAATTGAGCATGTTGAAAGATCTTCCTGCACTCGCAACAGTTACTGGGAGGCGGCAGAATATTCTCAGCTCAATCAAGAGATTTGGGAAAATATTCATTGACCTGAAATCTCTCAACTTGTTAAGAAGCTCAAAAGGCTGCAGTGATGCTTGTTCTAACTTGAATGGGGGAAGACTACGAAGTTGAATCATCTCTTCAACGAGGTCAGGCGAAACATTAGTGGTATAAGAAGAGTATTGTTCACTCAGTAACAGTGCTTCTGAGTATTCTTTCTAGTATATCCACATATGGCCATGAAAAGCCAAAGGTTGATGCAAGTTTTCTTGCCTAAAATCTTGCTGAAATCCCTGCCAGGACAGATTCCCGACAGAGTCAACTGCGACATAGAAAAAAGTTATTTTAATTCTTCTTCGTTTGACAAGCAACCAGATTTGTGGTCAACTTGTTCTTGGTCTTCATACCTCTAAAGCTTGGATCGATACCAAGCAATTCTGCAATGCATCTATTTCGCTTCATTCAAGATGGTATCCCATCTCTCTCTCTGATGACTTTAATGTCCCGAAGAAGTGCATCACGCTAATTTACCTCTTCGTCTATTGTAGAAACGGCCGTTTCCATGAACAAGTTTGCAGTATGTTCCTATTGGAACCAGAATCTTGTACCGTCCTGCGATTAGGATGAGACCCTAAGGATTTGAAATATTTAAGAAGCATAGACCGGTCTTCGGTTGCCTCTGCTGATAAATTTGTTTCACTCAGTTCATCAAGAGCCTTCAAAACCCTAGAACGAGGATTTGCAGACCAATGAGTTGTCAATGTTGCATGGAGTGATAGACCAGTACATTCAAGAAGAATCGCACATCTGGCCAGGTCTCTAGAGAACCAATTGTAAAGCTTTTGAACATGCCCAAACAAAGACTTCACCTTATTAGTCCAGTGGCTGGAAGGGGAGCATTACCACCTAGAAGGAGACTTTACGAGACCCACTTTTTCTGGGGTAGTTTTTGGTGCAGATTTCGAATTTGGATGTTGATCGGGCCGTTTAGGGGGCTTTTCCGAGATATGGGGGGTTTAAGTCTTTTTTGGGGCGATGACTTTAGTTTACTGTGTACTTCGTTATTTATAAGCATAAACACTTTTGAAAACAGTTATATCAATAGAAGATAAGAAAAGGAGTTGTTTGTTACCATGTGGGCTAATTCCGATTATTGGGGGGAGGGTCTGGCCAAAAATTTTCGAGATGGCATCACTTCCATTGTATTTATTCCGGTAAAACATCAAAATTGTTACATTAGAGTTTATTTTAGCGTCAGGGTACATAGTGACAATAAAGAATTGATGCCTACTAACCTTTTAAATACATATACTCAACTCCTTATATTTCAATCATCATTTTCGTCATCAGATATTTCATCTGAAATAGTGTCCAGAATTGTAGGATCGTCTTCACTGCTCACAAGAAGGTCAGAAATATCTTCTGGATAAGCTTCCAAGATCCAATCAACCGATAGATCCTCATTCCAGCCGTGTAGCTGAGGGTCGTCCTGCTGCATGATGGGAGTTGATGCTTGTCGCCAAATTCTAGCCACAAAACATGTCACAAAGTTGGCTCGCTTGATGTGTTTGACAAGGCTACTCATGCATAGAGGAAGGAGTGATAGATCTATGACNGTCAAAATGGCTGCATGAGAATACGTAGAGGCGGAGCGACACCAATTGAAGATCTCCAAACGAACCACGAGGAAGCAGACACAAGGGTATGCTTTCTGCTACACCACGCACTGAGAAGCAACGACGGTGGCGTTACTAAATGTGTTCTTCGCTCAAGCTCCGGGGACATAGATATCCCTATAATCCTTCTCGCTAATGAAGTTTCAAACCTGACTATCTACATAGACAGTGGCACTGGTAAAAGCCGGAAGATCTTGGAATTGGCTTCTTGTGATCTTTCTTCCCTAGAAAAGGCAGCGCTCCTCGGCTTGCATTCATACAGTGGAAATGATTATGTGTCTTCTTTCTTCAGAAAAGGGAAAAAAGCATGCTGGAAATTAGCAAAAAGTACACCAGAGTTCTTGTCTACATTTGCAGAGCTTGGTTTGTCAGCTGATGCCCCGGAAAATGTTGTTGCATCACTTACAAAGTTTACCTGCCACTTGTATGGTGAAAAACAACACACCTCTATCGATGACGCCCGCCGAGGAATCTTCTGGAGAACTTTTGCGAGGGATGAAAAGGTCATAGATCTATCACTCCTTCCTCTATGCATGAGTAGCCTTGTCAAACACATCAAGCGAGCCAACTTTGTGACATGTTTTGTGGCTAGAATTTGGCGACAAGCATCAACTCCCATCATGCAGCAGGACGACCCTCAGCTACACGGCTGGAACGAGGATCTATCGGTTGATTGGATCTTGGAAGCTTATCCAGAAGATATTTCTGACCTTCTTGTGAGCAGTGAAGACGATCCTACAATTCTGGACACTATTTCAGATGAAATATCTGATGACGAAAATGATGATTGAAATATAAGGAGTTGAGTATATGTATTTAAAAGGTTAGTAGGCATCAATTCTTTATTGTCACTATGTACCCTGACGCTAAAATAAACTCTAATGTAACAATTTTGATGTTTTACCGGAATAAATACAATGGAAGTGATGCCATCTCGAAAATTTTTGGCCAGACCCTCCCCCCAATAATCGGAATTAGCCCACATGGTAACCAACAACTCCTTTTCTTATCTTCGATTGATATAACTGTTTTCAAAAGTGTTTATGCTTATAAATAACGAAGTACACAGTAAACTAAAGTCATCGCCCCAAAAAAAGACTTAAACCCCCCATATCTCGGAAAAGCCCCCTAAACGGCCCGATCAACATCCAAATTCGAAATCTACACCAAAAACTACCCCAGGAAAAGTGGGTCCCGTAAAGTCTCCTTCTAGGTGGTAATGCTCCCCTTCCAGCCATTGGACTATATCGCATGCCCGTGCAGAATCAACTCCAACTATGTTCAAGGTGTGACAAGCACAAGGAGAAATATTAGACGAATTCTTCTCCAGTAGACGTGCCTTTACTCCCTTGTATTTTCTGTCATGTTTGCCCCATTATCACACCCTTGTCTTCTGCAGTCATCAAGTGAAGGAATTGAAAGAAGATTCTGAATCATAGTTGCTGTATCTTCCCCTGATTTCTCACTAACATCGACATACGTGATGAAGGACTCCTCGACTTGATATTTCTATTCTTCTTCATTGGAAACAACGTATCTCAAAATGAATGTTGTTTGTCCTTGTGAGATGAATCTGGTGTTGCATCGACTGTCAAGGAGCAAGAATTTTGAATTTCTTCCTTTTTTGAATGACTTGACCGACTTTTTCACCGCATGTCTTGATGAGTTCGTTATGAGAGTCCGCTGACAAACAGTTCAATTGAAATCATCTCTTTTCTCCCTGTGATTGCTTGACTTTTTCTATGTGACGTGCCAAAACAGGTTCGTACTGGCTAAGAAGCTCAATTATTCTAAGGAAATTTCCATTGCTTGGATCTCTTACACTTTGAGGAACCTTGAAAAGCAAGACCTCTTTCTGCAAGAAAAACTATCCCGAAGATAGTCCTGCGAAGAACTTGTCATCTGTGAAGCCCTTCCTCTCTAATCAATATTTCTTCAAGGTGGCCAAACAGTCACGTAATTGATCGTTTTTAGCAACTTAGAGAGGGAGAGAGCGATTTGGACTTAGCAAGATGTTAACAGGCGCTATAGTGTTTTGTGTGCTCAGCCAACGCACGTGAAATGCCCTTTACTGAACTGAGATGGGAGCTTTCCAATAAAGGAAATTTAAAAGGGGAAAACTCCCACCGACGACGGCCAAATTTTTCCCTTACTTGCGAAGCAAATCATACAGCCAAAATAAGCAAAGGATATAACAATGCCATCAACAATTTTTTTCCGCTTTCACAGAATGGCTGGAAAGAGACGAATAAGGGTTGTTTTGCGCCTATTCAATGTACGGAGCTGGCTGCCAAGGATCGTGCTTAAAAACCAAAGATGTTCCTGTAATAAAAATTGAATGCCACCCCTTTATGTAAATGCGCGTTGATTATGACGATACGAAAGACTACAACCTCTCTGAAATTCCTGATGCGCCTGACGAAGAAGAACTTTAGGATAACTGCTGTGAAACAATTTGCGATGATTTTCATTCTATATTTTTGTTGGTTTTTTACAACTGTCAACTGTCGAAGTTTATTAAATCATTTCAAAATATACAAATATAAAAGGAAACCTCAATACAGTTTATGAATTGTGTAGAGAGTTTCACTACAACTCAAAAATGGTAAACCATTTCTTTTAAACAACAGGCATGTAACATTGGGCGAAACTAGAAATTTTTAAGCAAGGGGCTAGAATATCCGATTGGGGGGCTGAGTATTTATGAAAACCATCACCTACAATTCTCTCTGACGGGGGGCCAGACATTTCTGATGGGGGAGAGCTGCGGTCCCCTAGCCCCCTCTGATACCACTCGTGATAAAATATAACATGCACGTCCTTGTAAAAATAATAATTGTAATAAAAAATTCCTCAGTACACGTATTTAAGTGGCCAAACTTGTAATAACAAATCTGCTCCTCCGCAGAGGATCGCATTCTGAACAGTCATTTTTCAACCCCCCTAAAATCGCCCTTAAAGTGGATAGAAAAAATGGCACCTACCTCTATCGTATAGAGCAGACCTCAAAGAAGGGATTTATGCAACAAAATCAATTTAGGCAGAGAAATCCAGCGGGATTACACAAGGAACCCCACGCCAATTCGTTACTGCGGGAAATCGAATTTATTGGCGCAATGCAAAATTCGATGCATATTCGATGCATATTTGATGCATATTCGATGCAGTTTTGATACCCTTTGTGACGTTGCCGAAACACTAAACAAAACATCGCATCGTAAAAAGTTAGGCGGTACCTGCTTAGACTCGTATTTAAGTTTATTTCGGGGGTAGGATCACTTGAGAAAGCAATAGAACATTATGAATAAATACAGCATCGACTAAATTTGATAAAAAAGGATACTCGTACTACCTTAAGTCCACAATTAAAAGTTAAAACAGCAACTTGCTGTGGGCCTACAGAAACTCGCACAGCTACAAGCAGCGAATCCGTCGGGTTTGTGGGCTTGGCTAGGCCATAAACAAAATAGAAGGTTACACGAAACCATAGCAAAACTGCTTACCACTTGCAATAAGAAAAAATTCATTGAAACCGACAAAAATCAGCAAAAAACTGGTAGTAGCATTAACTGTGGCTCCTCCCGCGGCATAAATCACACTGCAGTGAAGCCATTTCGGTTTGCAGGTACCATTTACCAGAAAAACATTGCTCTCCCCAGACCCTTTTTTAAATTCCAAAATGGTCTATTTGGAATCGATAACTAACTAAAAAGTGGTTAAAATGAGTTTATAAAATGCGATATCTCAATTAAAACGCGTTTTTACTCTGGTGTGAACCAAGCCTTATAGCCGATTGGGCTAAAGATGGAACCTAGGAATTTCAAACCATGATCTTTTGCATCCCATGGTAAATCGTTCAATCACATCAATCAACATTTTTTAAGGCGGAAAGGATCAAGGTAACAAATTCCTTGGCGCCATCTTTAGCGTAATCGTCTATTGAGGGGCCTTACTGTAGCGGGAATGAAATTCAAGCTGATCTATGATGCGACTTCAGAATTTCTTCGTGTTATCAAGCCTTGTCACACATCCATAAGTTAACAGCGCAACGAGAAAGTCTGAAACTTACTTTGCCCTAACAAGTTCGTCTTCTTTGAAGTCACCACTAGCAATAGCTTTGAACTCATTTACGGCAGCTTTGACAACCTGAGGTGAAGAATCTTGATTGTAAGTAAATTAAAATGAAAACAAATTCAGACCAAGATACTAAAAATCCCGAATTTAGCAATGTATCAAACGCTAAAGCTCTGGTTTGGAGGTGGAGGCAAATTTGTTCTTTGAAGATTTATATCTCTACTCTCAAAGCACCAATGTCAACAAACAAGGTATCTATGTTCAAATTAACTACAGAGTAATGTGTTAAAAATGATTTCGGATTGATTCATGCTAAATTCTGATCGTTAGGGTTGACCAAATCTGTATACTTTTTTTTGGGACACCCGGTACAATTTGTAGATTTTGCAGTTTCATTCTTTAAACAATTGATACATTTTTTACTAACCCGGTAATACTCAATGGATTATAAAACAACGCTGCAATCCCTAAAACTTAATCCATATGCATTATGCTATTTACAGACAAAAGAGGGTTAACAAGATATTTTATACCATCATAATCGACATACAGTGGTAGATCTGAAGCAGTCACGCATTGCAGCTTCTACTTTCATATACTACGAATCCTACAAACGTCTTACACACAGTGAATTTAAAGGAATACAGAGTGCACAATACTTACGAAAAGAGGGGGAATTAGCGGCCAGGTGAAAACCGCGGACCTCGAGGACCTCGCGGACTTTTCGTGGCCGTAAGTCCGCGACTTTTGGGGTCCACGGTTTTCACTTTGGCATAAGGCGAAAGTGAAAACCGCGGACTTCGCGGACTTTTTGAAAAATGATCTGGAATCTCCCTCTTAACTTTACAGCAAGATGGAAATACATTCTAGAAGTCCCTCGAACATGTCAGCTGTACAGTTGATTGCATGTTTCTTCTGTTTCTTCTTCGAATGTTTGGTTGTATTCTCGCGGCAGGACTTAGGCCACAGGTTTTAGAATTTGCGATGTTAGGCCGTAAATATCGACGTGTGCCCTTACATTTGATTTGTTCTTGTAAATCATTCAAGACAATAGACAGATAAACGTTAAAAACCAAAGGAATAAAAAGTCCGCGAAAAAAAGTCCGCGGTTTTCACTTTGGCATAAGGCGAAAGTGAAAACCGCGGACTTAGCGGACTTTTTGAAAAATGATCTGGAAGCTCCCTCTTAACTTTACAGTAAGAAGCTTTAAATAATTTATGATGACATAAAAGCTTTAAAATAACGGGAAGGAGGTTCAATCCATTCAAGCTAGAAACAAAACCGTTAACACTTGCATTGTAATAAAGGGTTAACAACAAATCAGCAATCGAAAAGCCCTTGTTACTCGTTCCACTGCCAGTGGCGGCGCCAGCCACAAAAAAGTGGAGGGGTCGAATGAAGATGAGGGTCTGGGGGCGTAGCCCCCAGGAAATTTTTAGAGACACGCCCTTTTTATACTCAGGAAACGCCCGTTTTACCTTCAGGAAAAACCCTTATTTGACTATCAAACTCTAGAGATAACTACCTAACCCCTCCTTAGATATTTTCTCAACGGATTTAGACGAATTAGAAGACTGACCTCGGAGAAAAGTGGGGGGGACTTGTCCCCCCCATTCCCCCCAGTGGCTCCGCCACTGTCCACTGCTTCCATCTGTGAACAAAGTTTTCGAGAAGTCCTCACTTGTCACTTTTCTGTAGCAGACTTTTGTATTCCTTTGTTTTGAAGCTTTTATCCGTCTATCGTCTTGAGCATTTACAAGAAGAAATAAAGTGTAAAGGCACACGTCAATGTTACGGTCTAACATCGTAAATTCTAAAACCTATACAACTAAACATTCGAAGAAGAAACAGAAGAAACATACAATCAACTATACAGCTGATAAGTTCAAGATTCCAGATCATTTTTCAAAAAGTCCGTGAAGTCCGCGGTTTTCACTTTCGCCTTATACCAAAGTAAAATCCGCGGACTTTTTTTCGCGGACTTTTTATTCCTTTGGTTTTTAACGTTTATCTGTCTATTGTCTTGAATGATTTACAAGAACAAATCAAATGTAAGGGCACACGTCGATATTTACGGCCTAACATCGCAAATTCTAAAACCTGTGGCCTAAGTCCTGCCGCGAGAATACAACCAAACATTCGAAGAAGAAACAGAAGAAACATGCAATCAACTGTACAGCTGACATGTTCGAGGGACTTCTAGAATGTATTTCCATCTTGCTGTAAAGTTAAGAGGGAGATTCCAGATCATTTTTCAAAAAGTCCGCGAAGTCCGCGGTTTTCACTTTCCCCTTATGCCAAAGTGAAAACCGCGGACCCCAAAAGTCGCGGACTTACGGCCACGAAAAAGTCCGCGAGGTCCGCGAAGTCCGCGAGGTCCGCGGTTTTCACCTGGCCGGGAATTAGCCCTTACAAATCATTGTCAGTAAATTGCAAGTTTGCAATAACGCTTAAAGGATATAATATATCATTGATTCAGTTTTGCTTTAGCTGAACGCAGAAGATGAAACAAACAGGTTTTGCATTTGACTGGCAGTACTGCCGGGTGACCCAAAAAAGTGAAACTTTTAATCATTAAAATTTGATTATACCTCCGATCATGAAAATTTCTCATGTACATTTGTATCAAGGACCAAATTAAGTTAAAAGCTGTTGCAAAGTTTTCCAATGGTTTTGCATTTGTGGGAATTTATGCTTTTAGAAACTACCTGGTTTTGAAACATACTCCGAAAACACAAGAGATGATATTAAAATTGGCTAAAAGTTGGCCATTTTATAAAATACTATTGCTCAAAATATGGTTTTTCGTGACATAGTTTCATTATCTCTCTTTCAAAAGAATAAAATAATGATCATCTGTTACATCTATTTGGTCCTTGACAGAAAAAAAGAAAAAGAAAGTTGAAAGAACGGAACATAATCAAATTTTGGTGATTTTTCAAAATGTTTCACTTTTTATTTGATCACCTGGTATACTTTCCATTTCGTTCCGTCATTAACACAACAATTTCTTTCATCTAGCGAATGATTAACTGACCAATGTCGAAGATTATTGTAGGCAGATTTGCAAAATATCAACGAAACGACATCGTCGATGATAATCTGTGAAATGCAGGCTACTATAAACAGAAATCGCAGCCTGTATATTGAGTGGCCACTACAAATAGGCTAAAGAAAACGGCTACGGACCAATTGCTTCCTTAGCTAGACAATGAAACGGCACGTGCCAAGGTTATACAATACAATAGGCTATTTTTACCACTTAGCTTGGGCCAGATTTAACTATGTCGGTTCCCTCTAAAGTTTATCTACTTACTTCTTTCTCGATAATAGATTTTCCAGACCACAACAAATGCGAAGAACCTTGGGATCGTTTTCCCAGTCATTCAATGAAACATAAGATCCTTTTGGATGATTATAAAGTCTGTATTAAGCTATGATTTTCGTCTTTCTCCTGGCCTTACGATACCCTTTAAATAATTTTCTTCTGTGTATAAACTATGTATTTATGCACAGACAATACAATTTGTGTGCAGCCGAACAGTAGTTTCTCACATGGCACTGAATAGTTACTATGGTTCTACGGCAAAATTTTTTTCCGTGGCAGGTGGAACAAAATAATTCCTTTGGCGCTGATTTTCTGGGTTGTTGGTAAACTGGAAAACAAACATTATTTTACTAGGCTCAGAAGACAACTATAAAACTGTTATTGAAATGATAGTGGTAATTTAGAAGAAAACAATTCAAGGTTTCTGCCATTCGCAATAATAATAAACACATGTGACCAATTGATCATGCATACCTTGGCTGTGTCGCTTGGTTCTGTTATTGCATAAAAGCCAAATAATCCATCATCCGAATGACTGACATTCAGTGTCGAAGCCTGTTGTACGAGAATCAACACATTTATTAAGGTAGATAATTTTAAAGCTGAATTCACAATAGAAGCATCTTTCTTGAGGGCATTCCACAGCTCGCATTTGACGCATGGACCTTGAGCCGATATTTCACTTAAGAAAATCTCTGTTAAATGCAAAATATTAAAGACAATTGACGGAGATAAAAGGCAAATTAAGTTAGGAGCCTAGGCAATCTAAATATAGCCTATTTTATTCCATTGTATTTGATGATCTCAAGAGATTATCAAAACAATTCGACAAATAGAGGCATGCGGCCTTCTTTTGTTCTATTTTTAAACTAGACACTATATTTCCATCAATTGTTTTTAAGCCAGCTTTGGTCACGCGATAACCAATGAAATTACTAGCCTTGTAATCACGTGATCGACTTCACGAGAAATATTTCGCAGTTCGCAGAAGTTTTATGCAAGTGGAACTTGAAAGATGCGCGTCGTATTTGGGCAGCTACAATAAGAACAATTTCAGTGTAACTTCAGCTTAGTTTTGTACCGGATGAGCAGAAAAACTTGCACCTTTTGTTGGAAAATTACCAAAATTTGATCATGTTGCTGATCTTTAAAAATTTTATTTGTATGAAGTTTTGTCAAGAACCAAATGACTTTAGTACGTGATCGTTATTTTGTTGTTCTCGGAGAAAAACAATGAAATTACTGCATGAAAAACCATTTTTTGAGAAATAGTATTTTACACAACATGGTATTTTAGCCATAAAGCCTTAATTTGCGATTTCATATGAAAATTTCGAGTCCAGTGTTTCATCAAGGGCATAAAAACCAATTTAAGTGGTGTTGTAGAATAAAATTTAATTTGATAATCATTCCTTGTGATTTCGGAGTATGCTTCAAAACCAGGTAACTTCTAAAAGCACAATTCTTACAAATTAACAGACATTTCAAGACTTTGCAATATTTGTAAAAGGAATTTGGTCCTTGACACGAATTCACATGATTTTCATAATCGGTAATATAATCAAATTTTGATGATTTTCCATAAGGTGCACGTTTTTTTTCTCACACGGTATCAGTAATTTTTCACGAGAGAAAGTGCTTGACAAAGCCTTGTAAGTTGTATGGTAATTCTAATGAATGGCAGACAAAGGAAGATCTCCCGTAACAAGCTGACTCATTACAGCAAGTTCTTCATCTTTTTATTCCATCTTTTCAAGGCAATGCAACATGGGCCAGATGAATGATGGTACGAATTGACCTTTATTGTTCTTAATAACATACTAAAGTTGTTTTAGCATATTTTCAAGTATCTTCCTTGTTAATTCTATGATAAAGACATGTTAGTTCTATTTGAAACAAGCTCTGTGATCTGCTATTTAACGCAAGTCTTTCTATTACTGGGAGATCTCAGATCTTCTAAACTAGATTGTTTCAACCAAATCGTCTCTGGTCTCTCCACTGTACATTGGTGTGTTTGAGTAAGGCACTTTTTTGATAATTTTGAACTTTGGAGGGCAAATTTTAACTCTACATCATCCGTATGACTAAATATTACCATGAATAGGAAAATAGTACATCTTTTAAATTATCTAATTCTCAAAATACCACAATTCAATCATTACACAATAGGGGCCTTGTTATCGAGTAGAGCAAAATAGTTGGATTCATATGCTTGGCTTGCCAATATCAATTTTGATAGCAACGCTACGATGAATAAATTTTAAAGAGGTTTGAAAGAAAAGTGAAATAATCCTGCTTAGCCTAGAAGTGCTGGAGCATTACGGTCTATGAAAATCAAACAGAAGAGTGATATCAAAACTAACTAGAAGTCTTGCTTAGTATGTCGTTTTATTGCAAGAGACTGGTACATGAGTGATATCAAACCTTCAGCTACGTGTTGTTGGTACTGATTTTGGCCACGAAAATTTAGGCTTACTGGATCACGATTTGCTAAGACTTTAAACGTCGCCTAATTTTTTTCTAGTTACATCAAGCTATTTCATTGGAAATTTTGTACCAAATTGCGTTAGGTTAATCTCCCTTCCAATGGAACGTTTTGGTGTAGTTTTAAAAATTGATTTTTCTTTATGAATGTCTGCTTGCCCACTTTGTATTGAACACGAAGACCTTATGCAAGTAACCTTCAATAGAAGAATAATCTTCGTTAAACAAAACAGTATGAGAAACGTTTTGTAAAATGGTTCTTCTAAAATCGATCACAGCAAAACATCCATGAAAATATAAAGGAAGGAACTTAATTTTGCTCGCATAAATTTTCAGATATCCCTGTCTTCTGTTTACTTGAAAAGCTCGTGTAGCAAGCCTGACAGGAAATTTTTATAGCAAATGATACTATTTAAATACGTATCAGTAAATGACATACCATAAAAGGGCTGTCCGTTGAAGCTGCTATGGCCCGATTGAGCCTACAAAAGAAACAGATAACCGTAATGCCTACTCGCTTCACAGAAAGTTGCATTGAGATTAAACAAGTTTAAACTAGTGTCCGTTTGCAAAACACATATGCAGCATAAAATGAAAACTGATATAAACATACCCCCATCAGGTGGAGCATTACCTTTGGAGGACTTAAAGTAAAGTATTTTAGGGATTGGTCACAGCTTCAGTTTTAATTTCAATTTTGATGTATATTCTCAGCTAAAGTTACATGATAATATGATATAAAATATGATATAACTTCTACAAAATAACTTTACCAAGTAAATGTATATGAACAAATCTATGGAACTAAAGGTGCTGAAAAGGACAAATGAAAATAACTCATAACGAGAAATAAGAGCTACATCGTGTCCTCTGGGAACTATCCGTGTAACTGGCAGCAGTCGGCTCAGATCCAGTATATGGTTTACTTTAAGACGGTGTAGCTGCATTGAGCAGGAATTAGAAATGGTAGCATGCCTCATCTTACTTACTTCAATAACACGTTAAATGTAAGAAGTTTGATACAGCAAGGTGGACCAAAATGGGTGAGAGTGGGGCAAAATGGGTCACTGACAAAGTCATGGATTTAACTGTTATTGTAGTTTGATATAACAAAAGATGACAGAGTAACAACTACCGAATTAAACAAAGCAAGCAGTGAAGAGAATCAGCAGAAAGGGAGAAAATGACAATCATTGGGGATTCGACTGCTAATGGTTTGGAAGAACCTGGCGTCGGAAAGAAACATATCGTAAAGGTACATAAACATTTTTTATATTCCATTAAAAATTTACAAGACATTTTACTCATTACAATACATACAGACTACCCTACAATACTACAGATACGATACCATGGCGAGCAAAATACTTTGCCTACCCCTGGCCAATACATGAACAAAGTAAGAATTACATAAACGACACTTAACTACTACTACTACAATAAAAGGAAAGTTACGAAAAGAGAAATTTACGAAGAAGTAGTTGGTGGTTGAGTGACGTATATATTAGGTTTTAAGTTGGCTCAATTAAACCGACCAGTTTTGTGGATGAACTGCAAAGTCAACTCAAGTATATTTCTATTAACCCTATCTGACCTGGGGGGGGGGGCGGATTCCGCCCCCCCTAGTATATTTTTGTTTCCGCTATGTTCGATATATGTAGAAGGCTGCTGAGATTTAGTAAGTTTAACTTTGTATCATAGAGCAATGAAATTGTAACAATTTTGACATTCTATATTTAGCACTGTCTCCATGGTTATCAAGTTGTCATCTGGCATTCTGTGAAAATTAACTTTATATTTCTCTTATTCTTTTTTAATTGGTCCAATTAAGCTCAAATCTTTGATTTACATATATTTTGATNCAGTCATTGGGCAAAGTAATGATAGATTTTATATCATCAAGGAAGGGGGTAGTTACCCCATAGTTAGTGATCATTGCGCAAACTCCATCAGACTACACATCATGCTTAAATCTAGGATAACTCCAAGTGTTGGTTATTGCAAGATATATTTTTACCAACAGAGTGTTTATTGTATTTGATAGACAGTAGAAGCTAAATTTCATGTTTTGTAGTTGGGGTGTGATTATGATGACTATGATTTTTTTAGATGATTGATTACTATCAATTTTTGTTTTGTTATGTTACCGCCAGACTGACATTTTTGTTTAAATGTGTTATGATAAAAGTGCATAAATCTGTTTAAGATTGTACTTTTTGATATTTAAATGTTACATTTTAGCAGAATAAATATGTTTTCATGGCTGTACTAGATTTGTATTTTCTCGCTCTTGCTCCCAGACAGGGTGTGGTTTTTTGCCATTTTGCTCCCAGACAGGGGTACTTAAATGGGAAAATTGCTCCCAGACAGGGTAAGAATCACAAAACCTCAGAGGCACACACCCGTACATATCAGGGCCAAGTGCCCCCGGGAGCCCATCTCCTCCGCACATCAGGTTCCTTACTGCATCTGCGCGCAGTAGGTCGCATGAGGCCCAACTTCCTCATGCAACCCATGAGGCCCATCTTCCTCATGGGGAATATTGCGTTATTAGGCAAGAACCCCTACCATAGAGGCCCAACTTCCTCCGGAAGCAGGCTGGATTCCTACTTTCCTCCTAGTTCAGTGGTTTCTGGGGCCCAGCTTCCGCAGTGCCACACCTCGAGGCAAAAATTCCTCGAGTTTCATAGATTAGGTAGGTAGATAGGTGCTTCACTGCCGCGATGCGTTTCCATACCCCACAGCGATTGCGCCAAAACGTCTACTGTAATTAGAACTGAAACTTATAATGTATTAGCGAACCAAGACATATAATGTATTAGCAGTCCATGTTGAATGATGGTATCACTATCGAAAGCAAACGCTTTCTTTGAGATCAGCCTGTTTCGTCTTATCCTAAAAGGGGAATTAATTAAGTGTAATTCATAGTGGGAACTCGCTGACAATAAGTCCTTTCCCGCTATGGATGGCACGTAGTTTATAAATCTTGTTGTTTGTTTGTTTTTAGTTGTTTTCATTGAATAATAAAAAAAAACATGAACTGTCAGCCCATGGGACAGAAAAGTGTTTCTTCCCTCAGTCAATGTCTACAAGCCTGATGCAGTATTGGCAATGTAATTGACTGGAATATGATGCTAATTTGCTGAAAATATACTTGAAATATTACAATATCAGAGACTTTTTAAATTTATTCTACCGGGTGTCCCAAAAAAAAGTATACAGATTTGGTCATCCCTAACGATCAGAATTTAGCATCAATCAATCCGAAATCATTTTAAAAACATTAATCGGTAGTTAACTTGAACATAGATACCTTGTTCGTAAACTGTATCTGTTGTGCAGTTTTTAATTTGTCTCCTCTTGTTTCAAATCTTTTCAAGGCTATTGCTGACTTATTCGATGAGCTTCGAGAATTTGCTTTGGCCAAAACGCCAAAGCTCTGGTTGGGAGGTGGTGGCAAATTTGTCCTTTGAAGATTTATATCTCTACTCTCAAAGCACCAATGTCAACAAACAAGGTATATATGTTCAAGTTAACTATCGAGTAATGTTTTAAAAATGATTTCGGATTGATTCATGCTAAATTATGATCGTTAGGGTNTCGAGTAATGTTTTAAAAATGATTTCGGATTGATTCATGCTAAATTATGATCGTTAGGGTTGACCAAATCTGTATACTTTTTTTTGGGACACCCGGTAGATTTACAATTTTGGACCTAATTCTTCTCAGAGAGACAGTGTTGCCATAGGTATATCATTTGACGGCTGCAATCGCACAATACTTAGATCTATTTTGGAAGACTGGGAGACTTTGACCTCAAGTATTTTCTAACAACACAAGACAACAAAGTGGGTGTACAAACATGCACATTATATTTTTGTAATCTAAACTTATCCAGATGCATTGCAATTTTAACAGAATCTATATTTGATTAACCTGAAATTCAACCATTGAGTGCAACGAGTCATTGCAAAATACAAGTAATAACTATCCTTTGCAGCCTCACCTATCATAACTATGATTAATGCATTCCAAGTGGTACCAACATAAGAACCAGATTGGTATCTTCATCTCAGTTTTCATAATTCTTCCCAGATGTGTACCGGGTGTCCCAAAAAAGTATACAGAGTTGGTTGACCCTAGCGGTGAGAATTTAGCGCGAATCAATCCGAAATCATTTTTAAAACGTACCTCGATAGTCAACTTGAACATAGATACCTTGTTTGTTGATATTGATGCTTTGAGAGTTGAAATATCAATTTTCAAAGGACAAATTTGCCTCCACTTCGAAGCCAGAGCTATGGCGTTTTGGCCTAGCAAATTCTTGAAGCTCAGTGAATAGTCAACAATAGACTTGAAAAAATTTGAAACAGGAGGAGAAAAATTTAAAATTGCAAAACAGATACGTCTTAAAAAGTATAACGTACGTGACACTTGTCATCAAGGGAGCTCCGAACTAAACTTCATTGATTTTAATATCAACAATTTATTTTGTAGATTTCTCTTTAGATTAGAGTCGATGGGCAGATTAGCGTCTGCCGGGTCAACTGCAAGCGGCTACAAAATAACAGGAAGCCGCTTTAAAACATCGCGGCTAATTTTAATCTTAATAACCCTAACCTATAACCACAATATTTTTCAAAAGCAATCCACGCGTCTCCTACCGCCCATGCTTTAAATAAATATATGAATGAATGAATGAATGAAATTAGCAGCAATGTGCTTTAATAAATCACTAACCTTGAGGAGACAGTGTTGCTACCCCATTTGATAAAAGGAGTTGAGCCTATCAGATACTAAAAAAGAACAGACATAAATATCAAAAAGTTTCTTTCAAAAGACGCAAAAGTTCTTATTTTTCGCACAGTATCCTTAAACGAGTAGTCGTTTCGAAATCATCCGTTGTTTTACCGACAATCTTTCATGCCCAAACTTCCTTTAAGCCATTGAAGTCTACCAAAAATAACCGTCCCCTGCATTTAATAGCGATAATATCACTATGATTTGTTATATCGTTCTCAGTAAGGGCTCGGTTTTAGGCTTCATTGAAGGAGAGAGTGGTCTTGTATTTATTGTTTAAATTTGCAGGAAGAATTCTCTCGGGAATTTAAGCGAATTATCAGTGGACAGCAATTTAAGGCAACGCTGCTTTCAGCTCCAGTAAGCATAGGGCTACCGTTTGCAAAACCCTCCTCGTCAGGAATCAGTTAACTTTTCGAATATGGCCTATCGAAAAGCTGTAATAAGAATGTCGTTGCGCATAGTATCAGCAATCGAAATATATTAAGTAGGAACACTTTCGTTAAGGCAGGCTTCGCAAATTTTAATCAAAACTGGGAAATCCTCACAAAATTATATTCGTTGAATTGGATGAATCGGACAACATTTTAGAGGAAAAATGGAACTCGCGTTCATTTGAAATAAAAAGGAATGGGCTTTCACGTGACGAAAAAATTGTTAGGATAACTTTAAATCTTACAGCTAGACACAAGTATGGCACGCCATAGGTAGCATTATTCAAAAACATTTCTTTCAATGTTCAAAAACTTGCATTTAATGTTCAAAAACTTGCATTCAATATTCAAAAACTTGCATTCAATATTCAAAAACGGGCATTCAACATTCAAAAACGGGCATTCAACATTCAAAAACTAGCATTCAATATTCAAAAACATGCATTCAGTATTCAAAAACTTGCATTCAATATTCGAAAAGTTTATTCAAAAAGTTGCATTCAATATTCAAAAAGTTTATTCAAAGTTCAAAAGTTTATTCAATATACCGCATTTAAAGTTTTTGTCCATCTTTTCACACTGCGAGCTTTCGCTCCATTGCCGTAAGTCTATTTCGTGAAACCTGTCTGACGCTCTCTCGTGGTCTTTTGGACCGCAGACTGTTCGAAATGCATTCAACATCCAACTGACTTCACGAAACAGACCAGGGGGAGGTTTCTCCCGTAGTAAACGTAGACTCAGGGGTATACTTTCTTTAAGGTTCTAGTTTAACCAAGGGCATAATTTTCGCGGTTTATTTAGTGAAGGGTATACTTCTTGCAAGCTTAGTCTAGAGCCAATGGAGTCATTTCTCAGTAGTTTGTCGTTAGTTTAGACACTGGTATCATGTTCACAAAATCTGAGCTAGGCAAAGGTACCTTTTTTGTGAAAGAGTTGATCTATCCAATGGTGCCGATACGAAAATGAGGACAGCACACCCACCCGAAATTTAACCAAGAAAATCCCTCTGTGAAATAGACTTAGGGCAAGTAATATGTGCCCACAGGCTCCCATAGTTTTCCACGACAAAACATTCCCGCACCGGCTAGTGCACGAAAGTGACATGCGACCCCCTCTTAAAAACGAGGGAAATATTACCTTGCACGCCTGGCCTAAGCTAGAGTCAGCCTAAATGAATGCAAAACGATGTCAGCCTTCGTAAGCTCAGTGAATGTTGTGGCGGGGCAACTCATTTGTTGTCAGGGCTGGTTGACAATCCACAATCTGGGAGTAGGGATCCATTAAATGGGCGAGTCTGTGCTGCCACTTCTACCGCATCGACTGGATCAGCTCATTGTATTAAAAGTTTCTTAATTTCACATGGAAATTTCAGCAGCTCATAGTACTAAAAGCTTCTTAATTTCACATGAAAATTTCAGCTTTTAGTACAAAAAGTTTTTTATTTGTTTCTTATTTTCTGGATGCATGAATTTAGATGTAGTTTCTACCACTGCCACGTATTTGTTTCTTGACATACAGCACAATGTTTAGCAGGGCAAAGAGTTGTATTGGGCTCAAAACATAGAATTATCGTGAATATTACTCAAGAATAAGGTTCAACGACAATTTTCACATGATTTCCTTGGATTTAGCTTTTAAATTTTTCTTAGGGATTTCTCAAACATAGTGCTGGAGTTTCTTAAATACTTCGCCATCGTAGTACTAGTTTCTTATAAACCAGTTTCTTACATGAAAAAAACGTGTTGGCAAATAGGCCTGGCTCTCTCGATTTGCTGTCCTTTTTGTTTCACATAGGCCAAGGGAGACTGCTCGGCGAAACAAGACCTAGTGCTTTTTGAACATTGAAGAAGTTTTTGAACATGGAATTGACTTGTTGAACATTGAATTAGCTTTTTGAACATTGAATGAAGTTTTTGAACATCGAATGAACCTTTTGAACATTGAATTTGCTTTTTGAACATTGAATTGGCTATTCCGACATTAAAAACATCTCTTTGAATTTTGCAACAAAGGGCACGCAATGCACAAGAGAAAATATTTGATAGAAACTTTCAGATATGCTATCGTTTGACATTTGAGTTATCCACTCATTTTACTGCTTGGAGTCATTCTATATTTTCAGACTTTAGAGACGTGTTTTGAATTTTCAATGTTTCCTTAGACTTGCTGCATGCCATGAAAGCTATTACTAAAACAAGTTATATCTGATTTCTACCCTGCTATGTTGTAGCAATCTTAATCTTCACGTGAGACAAAACACTTTTGGTAATCCTGAATATAAAGCATATAAAGAATATTTATGATGTATTTAACACTAGCAAAATGACGATTTTGAAGATGTAATAGAAAACTGTCACTTACAGGAATAGAATAAATATTCTGAAAAAGAAATAGACTGCATATTGAAAGAAAACAAAAACGTTAGCGATATAGATCAACAGTACTCCCAAAATTTATGACGACACATTTTCTTTTTAGCCACAGTTTTAGCCATAACACAACTCGTCAAATTATCGATATCAACTGGAAAATACTAAATAACGGAATTTGAATTTGGAGAGAATTTTGAAATTTGAGCTCAGAAAAGGCCATTTTCTCCCTTAGGAATCATACCTTTTTTCAAATCATATAGAAAATCTAACGGGTGCGCCAAAAAAGTTCAGGCGTTTGAAAATTCGTAGTACCTAGAGTACTAAATGGATTTGAATGAATCGAATTCTGCTTGATTGCCGAAGAATCGAAGTATTTTTGCAATGTTTCTCCTATTTTTGTGACCACTGGACATATACCGGGTGAGTAAATGAAAACAATCCCCGTTTCCAAGGCTATTGCTCCCTAGATATCAAGGAAATAATATTGGCAAATGTATTATTTAATATTGAACATGTTCAAATAGATTCTAAAATTTACCTGACTGAAATCAGACCCTCTCCGTTCTGAAATGATAAGGAATTTTCTAGAGAAAGACTCTTCAGGAAAACTTAACCCTATCAAGCCTAGGGTATTTGATGCTCTAGGAAGACTAGGGGGGGGGGGGCTGATTCGGCCCCCCTATTTATTCCTGTTCTGTACAACATAGAGCCATGAAACTTGGCATATGTATAGTACATCATGAGATGAACCCAAAAATGGAATCTATTTTTAGATATGTCACGTGACCTGCTCATGACGTCACAATATTACAATTTCAAAATCATAAGGGTTCAGTACTAAAAGATTTCAATTGCTGATTACCAGAAAACGAAAAGCAGTAAGGATATCAGTCCACTTTTTATGTATTCTATGGTCAAATTGCATTTGCTTTGTAGACAAAATTTATTAAAAAATGATGACGTCATCACACAAAAATTCAAAGAATGTGCGCATGCGCATTGCATAAATACGGTGATTTACTCATCCAAATTTCAAAATAAGTAGTCAGTTCGATAGAGCATCTAAAATAAGTCATATTCCTAGCTTCACATTGATTTCCCATGTTTCCTGTAGATTTTATTAGGGTTTATTCAAAATTTGTGGCCGACTTCTTTTGAAAATGAATTTTTTTTACCCCCTGGAATGAATTTCATTTTTCTAAAAAATATATTTTTCCGTGTAAGAAAGATAAAAAGTAAAAGTCAGAAAGTTACAGAGTGGTAAGTGCAGTTAGTACGGATATACAGCAGAAAAGCTGCTAGGGGGG
>REGM01000079.1:89108-110441 GCA_004194415.1 Aurelia aurita | reverse complement strand
TACTTCCACGACTTCCTCGGCCAATGCCTCATCTTCTTCGATATCGCATTTATTCGTTTTCCCCATCACTGTAGTAAAACTTTTCCACATTTCCACGGCAAGTTCTTTGGCAGTTTTTGGAGGAAAAATGACGATTCAGAAAAATTCCATTGTTGAAATTGAATGGAATCAAAAATATATTGCTCAATATGGGATGAGTCACACTGGCGTCAAGCAGATTAGCGGCTTCCTTTGTTCCAATTAGCGGCCTCCTCTGTTCAGTGAGAAAGTCAGTGAGATAAATATCAAAACGTTTTGATATTAATCTCACTGATTTTCTCACTGAAAATTGGCCAGTGAGAAAATTTTTTGGCGTTCACATCAGTGAGATTAAGCATTATCTCACTGAAAAGTCAGTGAGAATATCGTAATCTCACTGGTGTGAACCAGGCTTTAGTGGAGACAAATTGCACCTTCAGATTGTTCTGTGTGAGAAGACTCTTTGAACGATTGGTGTAGGCCCTTTTTGAGAAATTTCGCAACCAAGGATTTTTCGTAAAGTCGAATTTACCTATATTTGCAGTGCTCATAAAAACGACAGGAAAATCACAAAAATACTTCGGTTATTCGCCTGTCAAGAACAATTTGATTCATTCACACGTATCTAGTACTACGAATTTTCAAACGCCTGAAATTTTTTGGCGCACCCGTTACACACTTTGGCAATGTAAAAAGGACAATGTCTGCATACATTTTTGGAGGTACTCTAGGCAAGGATAGGTTTATTTCTTCAGATACACTATGAAATAATTTTTTTTCTTACCTGCAGAAGACCAAACTTCAGAATGTCTTTACTTTGATGACTGTAGACATAAATAAGCAAAGAAAATGTCTTAAATTGTATGGTCTAGATCAATTCCATTTTCTTCACAGAATACATGCAGAGAACTACGGGACCGGTAATGCCGCCGCTGACTTCAGCAGCTCTCATCTCTCCGCTTTCTTTGATTTCTGCTCTACCTCACCGTCAGGACTTTTTTACATATTGCATCAGGCAGGCTATTCCTTTTGTAGAATGACTTTATCTATGTAGGCTCCGCTGAAAGTGTTACTCATGGTGATGCAAGTCGAAGCGTTTAACCAAACTGACCGTATTTCTGTCTGAGTAATTATGTCTCTTTTATGTATTTATGTATTGAGTGACAATGAGCTTTTGAGAATATACAGATGGATATAGTTATAATAACAAGAGAGGTATCATATGCCATTCAATAAAAATTAAAGCTGGTCTAGTCCATGCCTTGAAATAGCAGCCACGAAAAACGAACAAAGAACAAAGATATGCAATACGTAATACCAGATGAGTAAAAGTTTGGTGCGCTTGCCAATATATATATGTGGCTTCGATTAACTTCGCAACATCGTGTCTTTAAAATTTGTTCACAGAAAAAGGATAACTTCGATTTGAAAATCCATCTGGTTAAAATCCGTCTTTCTGTTCCATAGCTGCAAGCGATTTTACTAGAAACGTGATATGGAAGATTGCTGAAACGACTAAATGGAAACAAGAGGCCTTAGCAAATTACATTTTTCTAACAAATTCAATCTTTTTCATTAAATCTTCTGCATTATTAGTTTTCCCTAAAATAGGACCTGACAACCACGCAATGTTTCCTACTCACCACCCGTCATATGCTACAAATAGCTAGAAATTGCAACAACAAGAGAGCTATAGGGAGCTTAATACTTATTCATAATCTCTATGCTGAGCTTTTTCAAGACAGAGTTATCTTTGAAAGGCAAAAAAAAAACAGTTCCTTTCAAAGTAAGGCACCTCTTGCTAGGGGATGTTTGTCACCCAATTTCTGACTGCTCTATAAATCTAGTATGAACGTTCTGACAATTGAAATGATTGAAGAACATTTAATAATTTCAGGTATGATTTTTTCTATGTCGGTTCACATGCAATAAATTTCGTTTTAACTTGACTCCTAGATATTTTATTTCACTTTCTAGTTGAAACTCACCACCCATCATAAAAAAAGTAGAGTTGTGTGCAACAGCTCTTTTAGAGGGAGGGAAGAAGCAAGGGCAAATAATCTTTCAATAGAGCTGAACCGGATGTTTACATTTGCACGTTAGCCAATCAGATTTGACCATGACGTCACATAAACAAAAGAAACGGCGGGAGAAAGTACCCCTCACGTTTGGCTCGTCGTGGCAGCGACTATATGGTAAATTTAGTAAAAAATCATATTTTTCAACTCAGCACTAATATCTTTAAATTTTCCTCGCGGATCTTTTTAAAAGAGCGCGTAAATCTGGGGAAAACGGCTTTTGAAGTAGGCCCATCATTTGGGGTCTTCATCCTTACCAAATAAGCCCTCCAAAAACGAAGTAAAATCGAATCGTCTTTCTATTTTGGAAATATCATTGCAAATACACTAACAAAGCCACAGCTGGCTCTTACACAGTACCAAACAAATTTTCGGAGGATAAAATTACGGACAATAAACTTCGGTGAAAATACTTTCGGACACATTTTGCCATTTCGGAAAAATAAATGTTTGGAAAAAATTTCGATTAATCTTTTGAATCATTTTAGGAAAATTCACGTCAGGTTTTAGATTTATTGAAACTAAACATATTTATAAAGCTTGGGATAGGGCCCTACCATGTCTCCATTGAAGTCCATTCTAAAATAAGATTTTCTAAAATAGTAGAGCAAAGGAAAAGTAAACAACTTTCTTGTTTACAGCCATTCCATAGAAATGACAAATCTTGACGAAAAAAATTATTTTGGAATTTGAAGATGAAAAATTGCTTTTTGAGTAGTAAAATACAGTTGTTCTCAAAAATGGCTGACAATGGGCGTGGCCATGGCTACAATAGTATCTACTATTGTTAAACGCAATTGACAAACTTTGTACCATTTTACAAAAATAGCTCTAACGTTTTAATTAAATAGGAATGTCTACTGTTTTTATGTTATTAACTTGATATTATAACAGGAATTTTTATTGCAGCAACAAATTTTTTGTCAATTAATTAAATAGGATTTTGTATTGGTTTTTTTTATGTTATTAACTTGATATTATAACAGAGAATGTTATTGAAGCAACAAATTTTTTGTCAAGACTGAAAACACGCTCTGTTAAAGGTCATGCGAGTCACATTTATCATCATGAAAGTTTTCTCATTGGTAACTGGTTGATTTTTGTTTTCATCATTAGACCTTAGTTTGGTTTTCATATAAATGTCCATGCTGACCCTTAAATTGAAATTGATCACCTGAGTAATTTTTATAAAAAATCACCCTCAAGTTTGGTCACGCGAGTCACCAAAGTTTTCTCAAGTTTTCTCATTGGTAACTGGTTGATTTTTGTTTTCATAATTAGACCTTAGTTTGGTTTTCATATAAATGTCCATGCTGACCCTTAAATTGAAATTGATCACCTGAGTAATTTTTATAAAAAATCACCCTCAAGTTTGGTCACGCGAGTCACATTAGAAAACTGACGTTTAGAGTTGATTTTAGGCAGAAAATAACAAGAAAATTGTATGTTTATTTGGGTACAAGGTCTATACTGGTTATAAACATTTAAAAAATACTGGCTCTCCATGTAAAAGCTCAACATTAAATTCGACAGAACAAGATTTTGCAAAAATATAGAAGACTTTGAGAAATTTTGAGAAACCTGAAAACTAACTTTAAAAGGACAAGATTTGTCACGTTTTTGAAGTTTGTGGCCCTATGTGAGTCACACTTCTGTAAAAAGTTCTCTTTTTAATGTTACACTTTCAGCAAAAGATTTAAACTGACTTTCTTTCACTAATTCTCACTTGTCACGTGTGTCACGTTCTTGGGTCACACAAGTCACTCTGCATTGGTTCTGTTATTTCTGAAAGCAACAATATTTTAAATCAAATTTTATGCTCATGTGGTAGCTTAATGACCACTGGCCAATTCTCAAAAAAGTTTTGTCATAAAAGATGTTAAACTTTCTCAGAAAAATTAAGATTAGTAACTTAAAGTCAAGGCTTTGCAAATGTGACGGTCACACGAGTAGTCACACCAAATAAACCAAAACATTCACACCAAATAAACCAAAACATTTGTATCAAAATCTTTGAAAAATCACTTACATTTTAGTAGACAGCTAATTATATGTGTGACTTGGTCACGCGAGTCACTATGGGCTGGACGTTTAGATTCGAATTTGTCACTTTTTTATACGTGCTTATATTTGTTTATAATTTTAAATCTGCAAATGGGTCTCCTGGCTCAGTTTCAAGTTCGCTAGCATCATCAAATTGCATCAACAGAATTGAGCATATGTAATCGTACATAAAAGTGAAAGTGACTTTTTAATAGACGATGAAGTGAACTTGCCCAAGTCGTCTTGCAAGAAAGTGGACTTGCCCAAGTTCTCATTCTTTCTTACCAGACGACTTGGGCAAGTCCAACGATGAAGAGGACGATGATGATATTTGTTTCGACTACTATTTGCTTGCAAACATAAAGTTTTCAAAAAATGTGCATATTCACCATAATCTTTTGTGTCATGATTGAGATTTGGTTTCAAATTTCTTGCTTTGGTTCTTATTGTTGTCATTCAATTCACACGGTGCATGAGCATTTTTACGCAAAAATTATCGGCGTGACAAATTTTTGGACAACTCTATATTTCGTACAGATAAATTTTCGGACAAGTCTTTGTCCGAAAGTTTGTCAGGCCAAAAATTTTTGTACTTAATGTAGCCAGTCCTTTAACGCAGCAAATTTGTTGTTGGCAGTAGATGTTAGGTCTTGGAAGGTTGGTGCCAAAACTAAGAATGTTTGTGTCACCAGAAAAGAGCCTTAGCAGAGTTGAAGTTGCATTGTAAATGAAATGCCAAATGCTATTACATTCTGCAATGGCTTTTCGATGGCATTTAACAAATAATCAACAGATCCTACAGTGGGTACATATCTTTTCAGAAAACACATCATTCCAAAAGAAGCAGATAATCTGTCAGAGAATGGAGAATATACCCCCTTTTTTGTGTAACCAACAGCAATGCATAAACCTTTTCAAAGACAATTCGGTCACAACAGCTCCTTTGCTTACATCCAGTAGGAATTTGTCTTAGATTGAAGACGTTTCATGAAAAGGTCTTTTCCTAACATATAACAAGTTTCCTAACTTGATTTGCAACATTTTTTCCAGTTTATCAACTTCTGAATACACATGTTATCCTAAGATCCTTGCACAACAGCAGTCAGAGACGAAACAATATTAACACACATCCAAAATAACCTATTGAGTGTTAAGATAATTGATGGGGGACAAAGCTCGTGCTATTCGAATTTAACTTCACTGTTTGTTAGAGAATAACTGTAGTATTTCCAGTTCACCTCAGGAGTGTCAAGCGAAGACTAGTAAAAAATCGCACAGACTTCTCCAAATCGATCTACCTTCATATCTTCAAAGTTCTTCATATCGTACATGGAATACTTTTGAATTAAACTTCGAACTGCAATAAGTTTTGTTTAAGGTTACTGAAACCCTTCCGACAGAAACTCTATTTTCCACGGCCATTCCTTAAAATATACCAAACAAAATTATATATTATTCGAAGCAAAATTAAACGCGGAATACCATAAAAATATAACCAGTTGATTAAATAAAAACGCATATGATTTATTCCAGATTTTAGGCGAAATCGCCCACCCTTACGAAAAAATCTTGGTGTACCCCATCCGCCATTGTTCGACCAAGACTATCTATTTACCAAAGACTTAAGATCCTGAACTGTAAAAGCGTCTCACGAATTTTTAATAAAACGCTCTGTCTTGAAATAATGCAATTCTAGATTAATGTTAATGTCTGAAATGTCTTTCTTAACTTTCAAACCCTTATAAAAGTCAGACCAGTGGATCTGTCATAAATCACTGACACACTTTTGTAGTTATATGCTTTGTGACCCTGTGAGCCAAGTGTCAAGCGATTTGATTGGCCCGTTAGGTACGCCAAGATTTTTTAGTACCCACCAGTACCCCATAATCTTGTTTCGAGAAATCAGGCCTTATCAAATTGAAGCAGAACGCGCGGGAAAAACGATTAGGCTTGAAAGTGCAAACATAAATATATGCATAAATATATGCAAAATATATGCAACTGCGCTGATGATACTACTATCTATGTCTGCGATCGCACTTATGTAAATATAATCAATAGATTAGAAAACGAAACCGTAATCCCTTCAGAGTGGCTTCAGAATAACTGCATGAAGCTAAATGACGATAAGTCCCACTTGATGATTTTCGGTGAAAAAAGCAGTGATTTATCGATAAAAATTGGAAATACAACCATCATAGAGAGCACAGAGGAAAAATTACTAGGCATCACTTTGGACAAACAACTTTCTTTTAAGACACACGTACAATCGTTATGCAAGAAAGCAGGCCAAAAGCTTCATGCTCTTTCGCGTATTTCCTACTTACTTGACACTGACAAACTCAAGCATATCATGCGGGCATTTATCCCATCCCAGTTCAGCTACTGCCCCTTCGTGTAGATGTTCTGTGACAGACATCTTGATAATAAGATCAACCACATTCACAAAAAGGCACTAAGCATCGCATACAAGGATATTGTTTCTGATTTTGATGCACTTTTAACGAGAGATAATTCTGTGTCTGTCCACAAACAGAATCTGCAGTTGCTGATGACAGAGATTTACAAAACTAAATCAAATATCACCCCAAGCTTTATGACTGAGATTTTCATCGAGAAGAATCCTCCCTATCATCTTAGAAACAAAAGTCTTTTACAAATGCCCAAGGCCCGAACAGTTCGGTTTGGGATAGAGAGTATTGCCTTCTTGGGATGTAAACTGTGGCATGGACTCTCAAATGACATTAAACAGTTACTGAATATTTCCATCTTTAAAAAACGTATAAAGGAGTGGAAGGGCGATGAATGCAACTGCCGATTATGCNCTCATTAGATTTGTTTTACTTTGCACTTAATAATAATTTGTATTAAATTTTTGTTTTGTTTTAGTAGGCATCAATTAGCTGTAATTTAGCTATCACTTTTAAACGCCTACAATAAAGAAATTAATAATAATAAAGCCGCAGGTCAAGCAATAAAGCTATAGCGCGGTCTGGATCAATCGTTATATCAATAAAATAGCAGCACCGGATGTTATAAATATAGCTGCAAGGTCAAGCGAGTCTACTTTAATCCCCTGATGTATATTCCCGCATTTTTTTAGAAATATGATTGCTTCTTTTGAAATGCTCAAATTTCCCAGTAATTGTGGTTATTTCTGGAAGTGAGTTGGTTAAAACGGTACTCAAATACTTAAACCATCAGATTATGACGAAAACGAAAAAGCGATAATTTTTTGTCTGAAGGGTTACAGTAACCATAATATGATTCCAACACCGGTAATGTCACAATTTATCCTTAAGAAATGCACATCCAAGTATTATTATTAATTTCTTTATAGTAGGCGTTTAAAAGTGATAGCTAAATTACAGCTAATTGATGCCTACTAAAACAAAACAAAAATTAAATACAAATTATTATTAAGTGCAAAGTAAAACAAGTCTAATGAGTCTGACAATAAACGATATCTATATATGCATATGATACATATTTACAGACGAGTTTTGAATATAAATAAGACAATATCAATTCAAGAACCCAACCTGTGCTACGAAAGTCTTGCATAATCGGCAGTTGCATTCATCGCCCTTCCACTCCTTTATACGTTTTTTAAAGATGGATATATTCAGTGACTGTTTAATGTCATTTGAGAGTCCATGCCACAGTTTACATCCCAAGAAAGCAATACTCTCTATCCCAAACCGAACTGTTCGAACCTTGGGCATTTGTAAAAGACTTTTGTTTCTAAGATGATAGGGAGGATTCTTCTTAATGAAAATCTCAGTCATAAAGATTGGGGTGATATATGATTTAGTTTTGTAAATCTCTGTCATCAGCAACTGCAGATTCCGTTTGTGGACAGACACAGAAATATCTATCGTCAAAAGTGCATCATGCGATGCTTAGTGCCTTTTTGTGAATGTGGTTGATCTTGTTATCAAGATGTCTGTCACAGAACATCCACACTAAGGGGCAGTAGCTGAACTGGGATAGGATAAATGCCCGCATGATATGCTTGAGTTTGTCAGTGTCAAGTAAGTAGGAAATACGCGAAAGAACATGAAGCTTTTNAATCTCAGTCATAAAGATTGGGGTGATATATGATTTAGTTTTGTAAATCTCTGTCATCAGCAACTGCAGATTCCGTTTGTGGACAGACACAGAAATATCTATCGTCAAAAGTGCATCATGCGATGCTTAGTGCCTTTTTGTGAATGTGGTTGATCTTGTTATCAAGATGTCTGTCACAGAACATCCACACTAAGGGGCAGTAGCTGAACTGGGATAGGATAAATGCCCGCATGATATGCTTGAGTTTGTCAGTGTCAAGTAAGTAGGAAATACGCGAAAGAACATGAAGCTTTTGACCTGCTTTCTTGCATAACGATTGTACGTGTCTCTTAAAAGAAAGTTGTTTGTCCAAAGTGATACTCAAATACCAGAGTACCAGAGTACCATCAACATACTACCACTTGAGAATATGGTAACAGGGGCTGCTCCTAAACCACAGTAACCATATAAATACAATGAATCACCGCCCTCTCCGGACAATCACATTTTAAAACAGTTTTCCACGATAACATTTAAAAATGTTTGCATCCACAAGATTTTTTTCAAATTGCTGTCCTTTGTCAATATAAAATCTTTGTTTCCAATGAGCACTACTTTTGTAAAGGACACAGCTGGTGGAACGGCTCCATGGTAACGACCAGAAAGCTTCGCTACGACGTCAGTGATTTCGAAGAGCTCCGTTTCCGGCTGTCCAGTTGGCTTTACGAAGCAAGGAGCATACCTGTGGACAGGGCCTAAAGCAGAATGGCTTCTTTTGGTAAACCTCACCCACAATGGGTAGCACATATTGCACCTCGTATTCTCCCCTATCAGTCGCAATATGACCACAACGGCAATCTAAAACTTGTCATGTAAGTATGTAATAATAATATAATAATACAATTTACATTTTTAGAGCGCACATACAAATAGAATATTATTTATCTATTGCGCTTTACAATAATCAAAGTAACTACCGTAGTATAAAATCGAGTTCATTAATCAAAAGTCCTCTACTTGTTAAAACTCTTTAGAAAGACTGAAAGCAATGTTTATATATTACGTCTTAAGATTTAAAAATATCCAAGGTAGGCAAAGCTTTGTTCAAATAAAAGCATTGCAAAAAAAATTATTTCTTAAGATTTTTCTTAAAAATAGCCAAGTAGGAGAAACTTTAACATTGTCTGGCAGTATGTTCCACAGTCGGGGAGCACAGACAGAGAAGGCTCTGTCTCCATAATATTTGAGTTTAGATCGTTGTTCCTGCAGATTGATGCCATTCAAGTACCGTATATAAAGGTGGATTAAATAATTTACAGAAAATGTAGAGAGAAAGTCATCTTCTCAATGAATTATTCTGTTACCTGGCTCCATGAGCAGCAAAAGCAGTATGTGTAAGATTCAAGTCTGCTTCGTGCCTTGCTTCACCTGAAATATATTCAATCATGTCAATCTGTTCGTTCATTACTAGGTGTGCCATAAAAAGTATCTATTTTGAAGGGCCAAGATAAACCGTACACTTGGCCGATTTTGAAGATTGATGAATTATTGCTAAATGAAAATCATAAACTATACTTCACATCTTTCACATATTTTTAAGATGCCTACTTCTCACGTTACAAGCGAATTTTTGAACTTATTAGTCTGGAAATAACTTAAATTGATAAAAAATCACCGATAAAAATCAAGCGGTAAAGATTTTTCTCTTCTTCTCAAGTTCAATCTCTATACAATGTGATCGATGTTTTTCGATAGATATACGCTGTTTCCAATCGCTGTTAAAAAATTCGCTTAAAACGTGGGAAGCAGTCAGCAAAGAAATCGACAAAATCTCGCCAAGTATAATTTTTGACTTTGATAAATACGAGGCAGTTAATTGCAGATTTGAGATTCCAACGATAAAAACCAAGGCTATTAGAACCAAAGGTGACTTGATCTTGTCTGTAATGCTGTAATTCTTTAGGGTTTCGTGACGAGTAATTAGAAGATTATTTTGAAACATAGTACACCCTTATGATTTCAAAAGTAAGTAGTTGTTAAGAACTATGGTGAAAGTTGTATAGAAATCACAAGGCATGTTTTTTTAACCTTTAAATTTTTGCAAAGATCTCATTGATCAAAAGTACCATACTTAAGGGAAAAACCTAAGCTAAAATTTGAATACACGAAGCTTTGGATGAGATTTTAATGAGATTCTTTCATCAAAGCCAATGAATTGTGTGAGTCTCTTGAAACACAAACTTGAATCAAAGCTTTTCTCAAAAGTTTATTTCTTCATGTTGTTGGCAGGATGTAATCATTTTGCAAACAAGCGAGTTCTATTTCACGCAGTTAAATACGTTAAGGGACAGCCTCCCCACAAACTGTAAATCAATTCTTTTCAAAAGTAAAACTACAAGAAAAAGGTTGAACAATCCTTCGGCAAAAAACCCATGAAGTCAAAAAAATGGTTAGGCCATTTCTCAAAACCAGAGTTTCAGGTACATATACATATACATATGTATATATATCAAATGTACGGTTGAAGAGGGCCTAACTACTCGAAGAAAACAGGCATCAGTTTGGTCTTTTGCGCTTTTTTATTATTTTCTTTCAGTGCTGACTAGTTTCGCCCACTACTAGGGCATCTTCAGAGCAACTGATTAATTCAAAGTATCTACCTCTATTTATAGGAAACTGTATGTCCATATAGGGTTAATTAATTTATGTTTATCAGTTTGTCCTTATAAGGTAAAAATGTTCTTGTCGTAGGTTGTTGTTGTTGTTGGCCTCGTTCTGGTTATTGTTCAGTTGAGTCGTGGTTGCTGTAAGGCTCGGTTCTTGTATCACTATCTTGCATATCTATATACCTAGATGAGTCATAGGAATGACCCGAAACCTTTTCTCTTCCCTTTGTTATCCCTCTCGGCACGGTAACTAAAACTCCCCTAAAACTGCGTCTCTACCACGGAAAATAGAATTACCAACATTTGCTCCAAAGTCTGAATCTGTGCGTAATGGGGTTATTTGTTTGGTTTGCAAAATGGGGGCTGGGGCAGTTGCTTTTTCATCCAAGCTTTTACGCCCAAGGGAATGATCTTTACACATACCCTCATTACCGGACCATTAGTACATTGGAGTTTGATCTTACTTTCAGTTCCTTTTTGAAAGAAGGAGCAAAAAAAGATGGTAGGTTTGCATAGATCGCTTTCTTTTTCCAGCTAAGATATCGTAGGCTCTAGANAATTTATTTGTCTTCTTATATAGTTTGACACTCTGTTAAGTGTAAGAGGAAAGTTGTATGTGTCCACCTATAGTTTATCAACGAGTTTCTTTCTTCGTCGAAATAAAGAAAATCCTGGTGGCTACCGTTGGACCGCACAGATATCATTGCAAGCCAATACGACAGCAATAGAACAGCCTCCTGAAAACGGGAACAGCCTGCTAATTTTTACACTTCCTGCCATACTGCTAGATGCCTTTGTATTTACTGTATTTATGTGAAGAGATTGGATGGCTTTACACACATGGATCCTTTTATAAGAAACTGAGAAATTGCCCCAGTACTAAAAGTTTCTTAAATCTATCAGATCTTGGCAGTTTCTTGGAAGGTTCATCAAATTCACGTTGTATTTATCATTAGGGGGATCTCCTGTGCCTTCGTGAACACTTCATTAGCCAGTTTTATCAAACAGCACCTCTGTTTATGGATACTGAAGTAGTTCCAAGTAATAAAATACAACAAAAAAGCGGAAGTATGCTGCAGGCAAAATAAAAAAGCTTTAGACAAAATAAAAACGTTGCCTGAGTAATCTTTCGCCAGTTGTCGAGTTTCTAAATATCAAACGGGAACAATCAAAATCCAACGGAAAGTGTTTTCGTGAGGAAACGGTAATGTGATCAGTGAAATACGAAAAGTACCAGAAAATGGTTTTTCTCCTTCTACAGTTCTTGTTTTAGGAACAAACATTTTTTGTGATCCAAAAGTCTTGACTTCACTAGAGTTCTACTCTAAGCATAAACTTATATACTATTCATCTTATTTTCCGATGGGGGTTGTGGTCCAACGTTTGTATCCACAGACAGCCATTTTTTTCTACCCAGTTTTTTATTCAAGGGAATATGTCGTTGATACCTTTGTTCAGACGTAGGCTTGAAGAAGACTGGTACACGTTTTTTCTTTTATAAGAAACTTGGATCAGCCCACAGTACTAAAAGTTTCTAAATTTCCAATGAAAATTTAAGCTTTTTGATATTGAATCTACTTGTTTTCAAAGAACAGCTAACGTTAGAGATCTCTTTGCATGTCATGTACATATTTAATACAGCAGCGTTCAGCTCTACTTCGATGTGTTTACGGTGACAATATTCAGCCAATTCAACCCGCGTTCTCGCACGTCTATAAAAAAAAAATGTGATTCGCGTGTTCTTTTTATAAGAAACTCCTTATAAAAAACTCAATTTTTAGACCATCAAAAATTTAGAAACTCGACAACTGGCGAAAGATTACTCAGGCAACATTTTTATTTTATCTAAAGCTTTTTTATTTTGCCTGAAGCATACTTCCGCTTTTTTGTTGTACTTTATTACTTGGAACTACTTGAGTATCCATAAACAGAGGTGCGGTTTGATAAAACTGGCTAATGAAGTGTTCACGAAGGCACAGGAGATCCCCCTAATGATAAATACAACGTGAATTTGATGAACCTTCCAAGAAACTGCAAAGATCTGATAGATGTAAGAAACGTTTAGTACTGGGGCAATTTCTTAGTTTCTTATAAAAGGATCTATGTGCGTAAAGCCATCCAATCTCTTCACATAAATACAGTAAATACAAAGGCATCTAGCAGTATGGCAGGAAGTGTAAAAATTAGCAGGCTGTTCCCGTTTTCAGGAAGCTGTTCTATTGCTGTCGTATTGGCTTGCAATGATCTCTGTGCGGTCCAACGGTAGCCACCAGGATTTTCTTTATTTCGACGAAGAAAGAAACTCGTTGATAGACTATAGGTGGACACATAAAACTTTCCTCTTACACTTAACAGAGTGTCAAACTATATAATAAGACAAATAAATTCCTTCTTTTATCTTGCAAGCAAGCAAATACTCCAGGACCACAACTTTATATCAAACAGCAGCGTTCCAGTGAGACGCAAAATATCGTGGATGAAAGTTTATTAGAATTTTGAATTTTGGCACTGGCTTTGTGCGTTGTGAGGTGAGATATGAGAAATTCCAAGCTCTCTTTAGTTTTGCATTAGTGCAACATCCATGCAACACTTTGTTTTTACGCGCAACCCTCCGCCATACTGATGGTATCCCTCCGCCATACTTTGCACCCTCCACTGTTACTGAGGATATCCCTCCACCTTACTGATGGTATCCCTCCGCCATACTTTGCACCCTCCACTTTTACTGATGATATCCCTCCGCTATACTGATGGTATCCCTCCACCATACTTCGCACCCTCCGCCTTACTGATGAAATCCCTCTGCTATACTTTGCACCCTCCGGGCACCCTCCGCCATACTGCACACCCTCCACTCTTACTGCACACACGTTCTCCGGGGTAAAAGCTCTAGCTCTCGAGTAGGACACTGCATTAACATGCTTTTCATTTTTTCATTTTTAAACATTTATACAGGTAACAAATTTCAGTGTTATAAACTGCTTTACAAATTGACCTGTTTAAAAAAAGAAAGCCTAAATTAAAGAAAATTACATTTTATATACAATACTTAATCTTATACAATATACTTTTGGAATCGAGCATAATAAAAGTAAGTGGAAAATAAAATGTACCTCTCATATTGATTTTTCAAAGGTAGCCAGGGATGGTGCCAATTTGGTTTCCCTACTTAATTCGTTCCATAATTTTGCTCCACGATAAGAAAAAGCTTTTCGACCTGTTGATGTTCTTAACAGGGGTATCTGCAAATTTGTTTCGGTAGAGCGAAGATTGCGATCACTACCCTCAGAGCAGTTCGTAAACAGCTCTCCCAAATATTGAGGAGGAAGTGAATTTGATGATTTATAAGTCAGCGACGCTGTTTCTTTTCTGATGAGATCTCTAATTGACGGCCAGCCAAGATTCCGGAGCAGAGGGACTGCAGAAGCATCATATGGACTATTTGTAGTTATTCTAGCAGCTCTGTTCTGGATCTTTTGGAGAGAATTAAGTTTGGTCTCACTACAACAACCCCAAACCGAGCAGCAATAACTAAAATGTGGCTCAACAATTCCCCTATACATTTTCTGCAGATCACCTAATGGGAGAAATTTCTTGGCATGCTTTATGAGACCGAGAGCTCGCAGTGCCTTTGTCTTAACTTTTTGAATATGGCGATCCCATTGGAGTTTATCATCAATCTGAACTCCCAGATACTTTGTATCTGTTAACATATTGATTTTTTGGTGGCCTATTTTAAAACTAGGCTTAGCTTAGCTTTTAGCGTAAGTAAGGCCCACTCGAGCCCTCTGCTGTAGCTGGCTAGATCAAAAGTTGTTGTGTGCCTTCATTCAAATTGTGTCCAGTCTGCCAGTCTTCAAACTGCTGTGCATCGACACACCAGGCGTTGTAATTGGTACAAGGAATTCTATTTGGCAGACCAGCAACACAGTACCACGACTAGAACCGTATCGCGCTGCTCTTCCATGTTGTATGCTGTTACATTTGGTTACCTCGGCCTGGGCCTAAATTCACTTGCAAACACAGGTGTCTAAACAAACAGCGCCTTTGGCTTCGCCTCTATCTAAACGCCCCAAAATTCTCTAATTTTGCAGAGGATGCTATGTTTGAGTTTACACTGTAAATTACAGTATTTCAAAATGATTAATTAACCCTATTCTACATGGGTAAATCAAGTACTACTTTCTCATGGGGGGGGGGCAAAAAAGGCCCCCCCCAGATTTTCTCAGCAACAGTGATGTCTACGGCAACGCAAATTGGTACACATAATTACCAAGCAATTGTGATTCCAAAAATAGAATTATGTGCTAATTAGTAATGTGACCTGTTGCTAGGCAACACAAAAACAATGAAAATTTGCTGATTTTGGTTCTTCTTCTAAAAACTTAACTTTTCGAGAGACAAATGGTCAATAAACAACTTTGAAGCCATTTATATGATGGAAATTGATTATTCTTAATAAAAACGGCCAAAAATTATATTTTTTTGAATTCTATTGTTGTAAAAACTGTCAATCAAAGTCATACATGATACCCCAGCAAATTTGCTGATGCCATAATGGCATTTTTGACCAAGTTTTAGTCATATAAACTAAAAGAAATTGATCGTCAATTGTTAATTGATCAATTTGAATTATAATATACTAATTATTTCATGTGTTTATCATAAATATGACGTCATATGTAAGTATGACGGCATATATCTTAAATTTTGCTGATGTCACCAAAACACACACAAATATATATCAAATGAAAGTATATTTCAAGGCAAATTGATTGGTATCAATTTCATTTAAATCAGATGTCTGTGAGAAATGTTATGCACGTTTTAATGATTTTCTTTGTGACCTCCCTCCAAACATGGACATGTCATAGTCACGTGACCAATTATATGACAATGACCTATTGTTTATTTGATACAGTATTAAATTTTATTAAAAGTCAAATAGTTCTAGTCTTTTATCACATGCAGTTTAAGAGCAATTAGAGGAAGTTTGCTTGGGGGGTCTTTTTTGCCACCACATGTAGAAAAGGGTTACTGGATTAACATGTTATTGCAAGCCATAATGGCTTGCATAACTTGTGATAAACGCAACGACGAAAATAACGAACCTTGTTTAATCTCCTTTGAGGAAAAATGGCTTTCGACACGTTATTTAGAGCGGCAAATAAATGAAATATCTGATGGATCGAAATTGCGATCTTTCATGATTCACTCTTGTGCGTCAGGATGTTTCTCAATCCAATTTCTTTCTTCGGAGATTCTTCGAGTTGCAAGGGCTCAGTACGCAGTCTGTACGTCACTTGCTTCCTTCATTCATCTGTGTAAACCACTTGACGTCACAGAGGTCTGGTACCAAGCGTCCTGACCGCGCCCAGTTGCCGCCATAATTTGAATGAAAATTCGCTTTTCGATGCTCGCTTTCAAGAAAACTACAAGGAACATGAAACTGAAACCAAGAAAAATGAAATATACGATATCGATTTGTTCGAAATGTATGAAAAAAAATTTCGATTTATTTATACTTTAAAAAAAGGTTTGGTGCTAAGTTGATGGATTTCTGTAAGGCCATTTTTGATCGCAAATATTTTGATCGCAAAAATAAGTATGGTAAATGATGGTTGGGGTACATCATACATTGTAATCATTATTGTCTAGAAATTGGCGATATGTTTTTCACATCTAAAGAGGCCTTGATGTTGATTTGCCTTGTTCAAAGTCACAAACCCCAAATGTTGGCATAATGTTAAAATTTCAGACCCTAAATAGTGGCATCGACCTCCCGGTAGTGAAACATATGAAGAACCACCCTTTAGGACACCACACCAGCCACCATTTCAAAGAAGTCTTTGTCGCCATATTTTGAGAATTGCCTGTAGGAATTCCCTGTAACCAATACACAGCAAATGTATTCATTGACCCAAAGAAAGCATTTGATACGGTAGATCATGATATTCTCCTAAAAAGCCAATTAGGTATGGTATCAGTGATCTGGAACATTCTTGGTTTGCTTCATACCTGAAAAACAGACGGCAATTCTGCAAAGTAAATGGTGCATTTTCGCAGATAAAGGATGTCACGTGTGGTGTTCCACAGGGCTCATGCCTTGGTCCCCTGCTATTCTTAATTTATATAAATGATCTCCCTTTAGCTCTGCGAAATTGTAACGTGACTATTTATGCAGATGACACCAGTCTTTCATATGCATAAAAAAATATAGACGACGATCTGAACCAATTTATGAACTAAGATCTGAATTGTTTAAAAGATTGGCTCCAGGGAAACAAACTATCCTTGAATGTCCTTAAAGTGCCACTGAAGTCTACTAGTGAAAATTATTTGAAGGTGTTTACTGATAGAATAAACATTGCTGAATCGATTGACGTCAATATTTTTTCATTTTGGTGCCGGGAACTGCCACTTTTTTGGGTGTTTTTACCCCGTGGTCTTGCGAAAAGAGCCTGGGACGAGTGACGTAGTCTGATTTACCCAAAATTTCATTCAATTCAATACCTTCGAGTCACACACAGTGAATGAGCGGGGGAAAGGCTGTGTTCATATTTTGTCGCATAAAAAAGTGAAGATTATTGCAAGTTTAAATGCGATTTGATACAGAAATTTGGTAACAATCGCCTTAGCTGCTACAAGTGACTACGAGATGACATAGAACAAGTGCAATGGAGTTCTGCTGCCAGTTTAATTGCCGCCCCGATGGTGACGATGACTTTATTAGGCCCATGCCATGTTGCCCATCCATGGCTGATTGATGGCTGCTAGAAGGCGTTGATGGCAGGAAGAAAACATCGATTACGGCTTATTGGGAGATATTCAGCTTAAAAGACGTCAGGGAGAATATTAAAAAGCTGCTGCATGGTATGAATTTGTTCTTGAATGCAATATTTGTTCTTCTTTCATGTTATTATGTGCTAGGCCCTTTTTGTTGGTTTGGTCTGGTTTGGTGATATGAGGTCTGCTGATAATCATTTGATGCTTGCTGTACCTGCGAGTTCTGACGAACTTACTGAATCTTTAGTAACCAAAATAAGAGGGAAAAGCGAACTTCAGATTGCATGTTACTTCAAGGCATCCTTACTGTTTATCTCTAATTGTGAATGTTTATCTCACAAGACCAAAGTTTGCCTGTAGCCTTTAGACTGTTAGATATAGATGCAGTTGTTTTGCCTTAGAAACTGATGAGCTTCTCTGTTATCCAGGTTCAACAAGTCTGGAATAAGCAAACAGTGCTTGGAGCATGGTTGTGGACTGCATTTGCCATGTCAATTGGATCAGAATTTCTTTTGTGAATGGCACAATTGCATGAAGTCAGACTTGAAATTTAGGAATGCATGGCAACAGAAAACATTTCAAATATTCAACTTCTTCATTCAACTGTTGGAACTTGGCTGTTGATTCTACTTTTCATTGTATAATCAGCAGATGGTTTGGCTCATCTCTCTTCCAGTTAAAAAGGCTGTACAAGCTAAACTTCCAANTTAAAGTGCCACTGAAGTCTAGTAGTGAAATTTTTTTTATGATTATTTCTGATACAGTAAACATCGCTGAATCGAATTGCCCCAAGTACCTTATTATTTTGGTGCCGGGAACTGCCACTTTTTTGGGTGTTTTTACCCCGTGGTCTTGCGAAAAGAGCCTGGGACGAGTGACGTAGTCTGATTTACCCAAAATTTCATTCAATTCAATACCTTCGAGTCACACACAGTGAATGAGTGGGAGAAAGGCTGTGTTCATATTTTGTCGCATAAAAAAGTGAAGATTATTGCAAGTTTAAATGCGATTTGATACAGAAATTTGGTAACAATCGCCTTAGCTGCTACAAGTGACTACGAGATGACACAGAACAAGTGCAATGGAGTTCTGCTGCTAGTTTAATTGCCGCCCCGATGGTGACGATGACTTTATTAGGCCCATGCCATGTTGCCCATCCATGGCTGATGGCTAGAAGGCGTTGATGGCAGGAAGAAAACATCGATTACGGCTTATTGAGAGATATTCAGCTTAAAAGACGTCAGGGAGAATATTAAAAAGCTGCTGCATGGTATGAATTTGTTCTTGAATGCAATATTTGTTCTTCTTTCATGTTATTATGTGCTAGGCCCTTTTTGTTGGTTTGGTCTGGTTTGGTGATACGAGGTCTGCTGATAATCATTTGATGCTTGCTGTACCTGCGAGTTCTGACGAACTTACTGAATCTTTAGTAATCAAAATAAGAGGGAAAAGCGAACTTCAGATTGCATGTTTCTTCAAGGCATCCTTACTGTTTATCTCTAATTGTGAATGTTTATCTCACAAGACCAAAGTTTGCCTGTAGCCTTTAGACTGTTAGATATAGATGCAGTTGTTTTGCCTTAGAAACTGATGAGCTTCTCTGTTATCCAGGTTCAACAAGTGTGGAATAAGCAAACAGTGCTTGGAGCATGGTTGTGGACTGCATTTGCCATGTCAATTGGATCAGAATTTCTTTTGCGAATGGCACAATTGCATGAATCCAGACTTGAAATTTAGGAATGCATGGCAACAGAAAACATTAATTCAAATATTCAACTTCTTCATTTAACTGTTGGAACTTGGCTGCTGATTCTACTTTTCATTGTATAATCAGCAGATGGTTTGGTTCATCTCTCTTCCAGTTAAAAAGGCTGTACTTATACTTATACTTATACTTATACGATTTTTGCATTAGGCTTACAGCCTGTAGCAAACTCCTACAGGGACCACAAAGGTAAAAGGGAAGGATGTGGGGCAATTGTGTAGAAACGATGGAATAAAATTTGTACAAGCAAAAACTTCCAAGAATCCATCACCTTCTCTGAAATGCAGGCAAATAGATGCAGATACTGTACATTGCAAATGAAGATGCTTTTTATATGTTTGAACTCCGCAGAATTAGCCAATGTGGTCAGATTTTTCATAGTATCAACAGTTTTAGAGGTATAGCTGGATCCACTGAGGCTGAAGAAATTATGTGCCACATGCCAATCAGAGAGGAATTTCTCATTGAGTTTATGATATTGGCTAGCTGATCTTTATCTTTGTTTACTAAAATCTTGTACAGCCCCTTTAAATTTGTTCACCACTAATTCTGCATGCAGGCATATGTATGACAATAGTAATGCTTTGGAAAATAGTATCTAATTTATTTCAAGTGAGTGTGGTACAGTAATTATAGAATGTCACAACTTTTTGAAATGTGGAAAACCAATGAAAACATTAAAGGGAATCAACATTGATAAGACACACACATTAAAAATAGACTGGATCATACTTTATCTGATTGGACCTTGCCAAAACGCCAGCCAACTATCTCATTGGACGGATAAAAATAGGAGTGGCACAAGACCAATTTAACCGTGTCGATTCCCTTTAAAGTAAGTTCCTCAAACATGTTTTTAACCTGGATGCTGCAGTTTCTTAATTTTGCAAAAAATTGGGCCACAGTTCTCTATATCTAGATTCTGATTAAGAAATATGCACATAATAATTTGTAGCAGTTCAATGCCTAATGTTGGTAATTGACATTACTGGAAAGTTCCAAACGCTGAGGAAGTGACTGATCATTCCCACTTACAAAATAGATTTTTTACTGTTTATCAGGCATAATTAAAAGGCTGCATGTTGTGTTTTTTATCTTGCTCTACTTTAAATTTTGAAACTCCTAATATTTACATTAGTGTTAAGTGAAAATGATTTAAAGGTTATTACTGCTTATTTTCTGTTATTGCCCTGTCTGTACTCTTATTGCTAAACAGAAGAAATAAATTTGGTGGTTTAGGACTTAACCATAACATAATATGCCATAATCCAAGGTTTGGCAGAAGGAGAGTTCAATGTTTTGTCATACTGGGTACAATTTCTTCTGGCATGTTCATTGAAAAATACTATCATGCTGCACAATGTCTCTGATCTCATTTTAAGGAACAGGAACAGACAGTTTGCTTTCAAAATTGAATTTCTTTGGTACATCTAAATGGCAGCACCACACTACATAATATGGGCATGCAAAATTGTAAATTTTCTAAATTAGCGAGGGTTGAAACTGGGGGCAGACTGTATCACTCCTTTGATATCTGATATAATTCTGGCTGAACATCGTTTCTTTTTTGTTGATGAAATCTCTTACATCCATAGAAACCCTTTGTGTTCTGATAGAAATCTCATGCATGCTTTTTGTGGGAAGGACGACATTTTATTACATCTTTCATTAACAACTGAAAGCCAAATTTTGAATAGTAGGAGGTCATATCCCACCCATTCTCCTTCATGGCCTGCCTCTTCATTCTTGGGCTTGAGGAAAGCGATGCAGTATAATCAATGCTGAAAATGCCTGATGTAAAACTCTGAAAGTTCATCATGGTTAATTGAAATTTATATTTGATGGCTATATGGATAGCCCATGAAACTGGTGACATACCACACTCCCGGGCGGGGGGGGGGGGGACTTGTCAAGGGAACGGGTAGGG
>REGM01000079.1:54041-88596 GCA_004194415.1 Aurelia aurita | reverse complement strand
AGTCCTTGCATTGCAAGAATTTTAGCTTGAAAATAAGTGGAACCAATGGGCTTCTCTCCATGTCAGCTTGATTTCTGTCAAAAATACATATTTTCTTGAAAGAATTTTGTTTACAAGTTTGTCCTCTTACTTTCTTGGCCTTACAGTTAGGTCCTCTCCCACTGCCTTGGAGCTTCTAAAAATCTTTTGGTGGAGACCATTTGTATTGTAAAGGGTGAGAACAAGTCACAAGGATTCTCATGAATTACTGCGCCATCATTTTTTTAGAATATAAAAAATACCACATTTCTTATCGATATTTAGGGGAATTTTACCAACTGTACCCCTTCTAGATAAGTTTCTCTTCCAAAACCCACCCTTATGTTTATGAGGGGTGCATCATTCATGTTATGTCAGTCATTGTTTATTATTGAAGTTGTACAAATAATTGTACTTTCATAATGTCATATAGTGGTGCAGGCCAGGTGTACTTGATACAAGATCTGCAGTTGCATGATCTGGCTCGACTTGATCTTTCATTTCACCTAAAATAAAAATTTATAGCTCAAAACAATGAATGACAATCGCTTTGTGAAGTGCAAAAAATGAAAAGAATAACTGCATCCTCTTCGAAATCCTAACTATACCTCCAGCAGTCTCCAACAATGCTGGGCTATGGCCATGGGGGAGGGAATGATCTTCAGTATTTGGGGTTAGGAGACCTGTCAAAACTGTCCGTTCACTTCTGAAAATGCCTTTTCGTTGTTAATAATTTAAGAAGGCCTAAGACACCAAACCCCCACATGCACTGAAAAATCCCTCAAAAAGAAAAGCAAAACTTACACCTACCTGCTGCTCTAGGCTGTATTGCAAGATTCTTTGCTCCTCGAAATAATCTTTCAGCTTCCAGACCTTGACACCATGTCGATCTACATCGTCCTAGCAGTTTTATTTTGCCGAAAATGTAATTGTAGAGGCTTGACTCAATTCTCAGCCTACCACTTAGGCCTATTTTGCCGCTGCATGTAACCCTCTGTTTACCAAGTTCTCGAAGCTTCTGCTCTCAATATTGGCGTTTTGACGAGAGAAATCAAGCGTGCGACTGTATATCATATAACTGGTGTTACTAAATTCACAAGCAACCTGGTATTTCTACTTGTGAAACGTTTTATCGCAGTCTTCGTGCATCCTCCTGGTCGAAATGCAGTTGTAAACATACCACGCCACAGCGACTGTTAAATCAGACTACGTCACACATTCCGCTTTGGCCGCGTATTTTTATTCGCACAAAAAAACTTGATAATCGCCACTTTAGGGCTTAAAAAACATAGTTATACAAGCAATATACAGGAAATAAGCACACCATTCGATTCAGCGGCTCTTGCTTATCTAGAATCGTTAACAAAATCGCAATATCACAATTTTCACTAGTAGACTTCAGTGGCACTTTAAGACTCAAGCAATGGTAGTTGGATCCCGTCCAAAGCTTAAAATGATTTCTGATGAAGTCGTTGAGCAGCCTTCCTTCTCTATAAATGGCACTCAGCTCAGATAAAGGTCTTTGAGAACACTAAATACCTCGGTGTTCAGTTGGACAGTCATCTTGTTTGGGATGAGCATATAAACTGTATGAGAACCAAAGTCTCTCGAGCTTTATTTTTTTGAAGTATGCAAAGAAATTTCTCCCAAAGAAAACGCTAAGTAAAATATACAGAGGAATTGTGGAGCCCCATTTTCGCTAGAGGCTGAAATGGCCAACAATTTCTGACATTATTCCAAATGAAACAGCGACTATAATGTACAAGTCAACAAATGGTCTTGCTCCGGAATATCTGTCCAAGCTGTTTATAAAGAACTCAGCCCAAAATACACTGAGGCTGAGAAACACCGAAACTGACTTGCGTGTTCGCGTTGCGTGCCCAAAACGTCAAATGGGCAGAAGTCTATTTCATTCAGGGCCGTAGGAAGCATCTTAAATTTGGAGGGGCACGCCACGTCAACGGCACTTTTTTCATTAAGCTAGAGGGGCATTTCCTCAAACAAAAAGGGCAATTTCTCGTTTATTGCAAAATCTTGGGGGGGCACGTGCCCCCAGTGCCCCTGGTTCCTAAGTCTCTGATTTCATTTCGTGGACCTAAGCTTTGGAACAAATTAAGCTTGGATGTCAAACATGCACCCTCTCTTCCTACCTTCAAAAAAGGTTAAACGAGCCATTGCAGAGGGTTTGATTTCACTTTTCTTTTGATTTAATTTCGTATAATTTTGTTATGAGACTGGCTTACGCGTCCCTCTTTTGAAAACGACTAATGGGCAGAAATCATTCTCATATCGTGGTGCGCATCTTTGGAACAGCCTCGAACCCGAGGTTAAGCTAGCGCCCTCTTTATATGCTTTCAAACGTCTACTTTAAAGTATGACTGCAATGTATTAATTTCTATATTTTAGTTTTGTAATTAGCGTATTTATTTTTAGTTTTATATGAATTAAATTGTAAATTGTAAATTTTTGTCACGGCCCCCTGAAAAGCAGCCTTAGCTGACGAGGTGACCGTGTTTAAAGAATATAAAATTAAAATGAATGGACATTTTTAGTTTTTTTATTGCTATTTAACTTAAGTTCGCAACATTTGTAAATTAGGTTTGTACTTTGTAGTCTTTTTGCATGGCCCCCTGTAAAGCAGTCTTCACAGGACAGACGGGGCTACCGTGGTTAAATAATATAAAATGAAAAATGAAATGAAATGTAAAGGCCGTTTTCCACTAGGCGAATTTATTTGCGCGAAGCGATTTTTTTCGCGGCGAAAAAGTTGAATCCATTCGAACTCACTTTTTCGCTGCTGCGAACAGCCACCGCGAATGAGCTCATACGTGAAGGACGCATGCGTATGCTCGAAAAAAATCGCTTTGCGCGAATAAATTCGCCTAGTGGAAAACAGTCTTAAGATAGGATTCAAATATGCCTGTTTGTTGAAAATATTCGTTCTCTTTTAGGGCTCTTTGCATTGCAAATAAATTTGCTGAGTGAGATCGCCACTAGAAGAGAAAACGAAGTTGATGCCGAAAGAAATGTTCCAATCAAAGGAAAGATCAATGTTTCACAAGAAATATACATTCTACGCGAGATTCGGAATGATTCGAAAACTGTTATAGAAAAGAAGTCTCCTGTTCTAGGAGAATACGTTGTTGTTGGAGCGCTTACGGGAATCGCTATGATAAGCCTTATCATATTGGTTATGCAATGTTTTATATGGGTGGTGAGTTGATGTTAAAATTTCTTAATTGTGGCTAAATTATTATAGGAAACGTTTCTTGCAGTTCTGGACCACTGAACCATCTCGTTCGTGCAAAAATCTCGTACCATGAAAATTTAGCATTGTTATAAAATCTCTTTACAATGCATTTTTATGACATTCTATCTGCCTTAACCCTATCTCACCTGGGACTTTTGAAGCGGTCAATGCCTGGGGGGGTTGATCCACCCCCTCTTTTTCTCCGCTGTTACAATGGCTATGATCGTGTAACTTAGTAATTAGATGGACTTTGATGCAAAAAATTAAAATCTCGCGATAAAATCAAATTAAGGCTATTGTTCTTGGTTGCTATGACAATAAAAATATATCAAGTTATGATTATGATGATAATGGGTATCATGATTAAAACAACAAAATAAGGGATTAAATTGTAATATTTTGTGTCAAATTGAGTTGGATATCATTAANAATGAATGGACATTTTTAGTTTTTTTATTGCTATTTAACTTAAGTTCGCAACATTTGTAAATTAGGTTTGTACTTTGTAGTCTTTTTGCATGGCCCCCTGTAAAGCAGTCTTCACAGGACAGACGGGGCTACCGTGGTTAAATAATATAAAATGAAAAATGAAATGAAATGTAAAGGCCGTTTTCCACTAGGCGAATTTATTTGCGCGAAGCGATTTTTTTCGCGGCGAAAAAGTTGAATCCATTCGAACTCACTTTTTCGCTGCTGCGAACAGCCACCGCGAATGAGCTCATACGTGAAGGACGCATGCGTATGCTCGAAAAAAATCGCTTTGCGCGAATAAATTCGCCTAGTGGAAAACAGTCTTAAGATAGGATTCAAATATGCCTGTTTGTTGAAAATATTCGTTCTCTTTTAGGGCTCTTTGCATTGCAAATAAATTTGCTGAGTGAGATCGCCACTAGAAGAGAAAACGAAGTTGATGCCGAAAGAAATGTTCCAATCAAAGGAAAGATCAATGTTTCACAAGAAATATACATTCTACGCGAGATTCGGAATGATTCGAAAACTGTTATAGAAAAGAAGTCTCCTGTTCTAGGAGAATACGTTGTTGTTGGAGCGCTTACGGGAATCGCTATGATAAGCCTTATCATATTGGTTATGCAATGTTTTATATGGGTGGTGAGTTGATGTTAAAATTTCTTAATTGTGGCTAAATTATTATAGGAAACGTTTCTTGCAGTTCTGGACCACTGAACCATCTCGTTCGTGCAAAAATCTCGTACCATGAAAATTTAGCATTGTTATAAAATCTCTTTACAATGCATTTTTATGACATTCTATCTGCCTTAACCCTATCTCACCTGGGACTTTTGAAGCGGTCAATGCCTGGGGGGGTTGATCCACCCCCTCTTTTTCTCCGCTGTTACAATGGCTATGATCGTGTAACTTAGTAATTAGATGGACTTTGATGCAAAAAATTAAAATCTCGCGATAAAATCAAATTAAGGCTATTGTTCTTGGTTGCTATGACAATAAAAATATATCAAGTTATGATTATGATGATAATGGGTATCATGATTAAAACAACAAAATAAGGGATTAAATTGTAATATTTTGTGTCAAATTGAGTTGGATATCATTAAATACATGTATAGGCATAATATGTACCATATTTGAGATTAATATTTGCAACAATTTCAAAAAAGGTATTCAATTTTTGTCGACCACTCAGTAAAAAATTGGTTGCCATGGTTACGGTGCTATATTTAGAATCTTGAAATTTTCATAATTCGATACAGTATAGTTATAACGTTAAACTTGCGTAATCTTGGGATTTTTTTTTTTTATTCACTTTCTTTTAAGTTGGTAAATACTACATGATAGCTAAATTAAAAGCTAATTAAAACCAACTATCTAAACTATTTACAAACAACAATTTAATAACAGTAATACTAAAAGTAACAGTAACAGTAATACTAAAAGTAACAGTAATGCTAAAAGAATAATTGAAATATAACAGAATGCTAAAAGAATAACACTGAAATATCATTAGATTTCCTGTTGTTATTTTATATATCCCACCTGTGCTATAAATGGTTTGCAGATGCGGCACAAGCAAGAAATTGATGACAGGTTTTTAATATTTGCTTTAAAAATGTTTATATTTGCAGTTGAGGTGATTTCTGTGGAGATGGAGTTCCATACTTCTTGACATCTGTAGGATATTGTGTCTAACCCATATGTTACAGTGTTTGGCTTATTTCTAGTGAAAGTGAGGCCCCTGAGGTTATAAGGTGATTCATTTATGTTGAAGATGTCTTCCATAAAACTTGGGTTTTCATGATGAATAGTTTTGTAAATTTCTGTAGCAAGTTGCTGTAGATTTCTTGTGTGAATACTAACCGCATTGTCTATAAGTAGCAATTGTTCAAAACTAGATGAGAAATCATTATAGGCTATTCGCAATGCTCTTTCATGAATTTTATTAATATGTTTATTGTTTTTCCTACTGCAATACATCCATACTAAGGGACAGTAATTGAAAAATGTCATCACAAAAGTTTTCATTAAGAGTTTTCTTTTATCTTCATTCAAATAAGGTGCTATTCTTGCTAGTGCACTTATGCTGCGTTGCATCTGTTAGAAGCAGCAAACAAAAACTTGGTTGGGGGGGGGGGGTGGAATCCACCCCCCAGGTGAGATAGGGTTAAAAGTGTCGTTGCCCTCTTTTGAAAATTGTCACCTCCTAAAAGTGAGGGTCAAATACTCAGAATCAAATAAAAAATTTTAACTTTGAAATGTTTGCACTGCTCTCAGAATATTTTGTACCTTGCCTGTGACAGCTGCATCTGCAGAGCGTTCCTTCAGCAAGCTTAAGCTCATCGAAAGCTTTTTATGTGAAGTACTATGACTCAGGACAGGCTGACAGATCTCGAAGTGTTGAGCATCGAGAGTGAAATTGCAAGAGCCATTTACTTTAAGGACATTATACATGACTTTGCAAACATGAAAGCCCGTAAAGTATTGTTCGAGTGTTACAAACCGTTGTTTTGATATTTTTGTTTAACTAACAAAAAAGCGACATAAGCGTACGGGAAGATGAAATCTGGGGGGGGCTGCCCTATAAAAAATCCATTCTTTACGACAATTTTGTCCGCCTTGCCGCTGATTTTTGCGCAAATAAGGCTGATTTCTATAAATTTTTCAAACTTCGGAGGGCTGTCACCCCCCAGCCCCCTGCGCCTATGCAAAACGATGTCCTTGATTCATCAATACCATTTGTTGCATAACCTTGACATGGAATGTTTAAGCAATTTTTTAAAACTATTATTCCTAAAAAGGGCGTGTCCCTCATTTTCCGAGAGTCTGAAGGGCGTGGTCATGGAGAATTTTCTTCGGGGCTTAGCCCCCAAACCTCCCCGTAAGGCCCGATTCCATACATCACTCCAGGGCCCGAGCTGGCTCTCGACGGCCCTGCCTGAGACTAACTAGAGTCTTGGTATAGTTAGCCCCTTCTTACACAAGCTGCTGTTCCAAACAAATTTGAATCACCAAAGGCATGTAGATTGATTGCATGTATGCTTTCTCTGTATTTCGATATACTCCTGTTGTTGTTGTTGTTGTCAATTTATTTTGATTCGATTTAACATCGTAGCTAACAATATATACATATATACATACATACACAAAGTTAACTAGTCAAAATCGAACATACCTATAAAAACAAATTAAATAAATTATAACATATACATAATTATACTGATAGAAACTAAATCAAGACATTAAACTGCACTGACAGGCACTACATTTGCAAGCTGGCCCGTCCCATTTTTTTATTAGATTTTTGAAACTTTTCAAATTTTCTGCTGATTTCAGCTCGTTTGGAAGGCCATTCCAAATTTGTGGCCCAATAGACATCAGACTGTTGGACCCAAATGTTGTTTGATTGGGCCTAACGTGGGCTAAGTTGTTTGGATTTCTTAATGAATAATTTGAAGACCGTAATTTAAATATGTTTTGCATAAAAGGTGGGTTTAACTGTTTCACTGTTTTGAATATTTCAATACAAAGGATTCTTTGGCGAGCAATAAGCATTGTGCATTTATCTGACTTCAAGAGCAAATTGTTATACGAACTTGTATGATCATTATACAGAAATCTTAGAGCACGTTCTTGTAACTGTTCAATTTTCTGTAATGATTTGGAAGATGAAAAATACCAGACCAAGGGACAGTAATTAAAATTAGAAAATACAAAGCTCTGAACAAGAATCTTTTTCTCGTTAAAGCCAATAAACGTCTTCAATCTTTTAAGAACATTTAATTGTGTTGCAGCCTTTTTGCAAAGGTTCGAAATATGTGGGTCGAAATCAAGTTTATAGTCCAACGTCACTCCTAGAAGTTTTACAGTCTCCTCGGATTTGATTATTTTGCCATTAATGTTAATCTGTTCTCCACTAGTATTTGTCTGGTTTTTTCTGAGCAATAACGCATGGAATTTTTCAGGGTTTGCAATCATTTCATTGTTTTCTAACCATGATAAGGCAACTCCTGTTTCTTTTTCCAAAATATTCACAAGATCGGGCATGCTTTTAGAAAAGTAAACAAGTGTGTTGTCATCGGCGTAATTATAAAGCGTTGCCTGTTTTATGAAAAGAAATAAATCATTTATGTAAAAATTGAACAGGATAGGTCCTAGAACGGAGCCCTGGGGTACACCAGATATAACCTCCTGAAAAGAACTATATGTGTTATTTATCCGAACGCATTGTTTTCGTCTTTTGAGATAAGAATAAATAAGGACTAGTGCATCTTCATCAAATCCATATGCATGTAATTTGGCAATGAGCAAGTCATGTGGGATACAATCGAAAGCTTTCGAAAGATCCATTAGAATCGTACCAACGAGATAGTCATTATCGAGGTTAGACCTCCAATCTTCGATCAGACGTATCAAGACGTGTTGGGTTCCATATGCTCGTCTATAGGCCGCAATGAAGACAGACAGCGTGTTGTCTAAATGTTGAATCAGTTGCTGTTTTAAGACTTTCTCGTATATCTTTGAAAAGGTATTGAGAACACTAACTGGGCGAAAGTTCCTTTCTACTGTGCGATTTGGCTCCCCCTTATCTAATGGGCAGACTGCCGCTTTTTTTGCATCATTTGGAAAACGAGAATTGCGAATACTGCAGTTTATTGCCGTGGTTAAAGTGCTTGTAAGCTCATTAGCAGCTAGAGATACGAGCTTCGGGGGTATTTGATCTTCACCGGTGGATTTCCTGCCATCCAAGGATTTTAATAGTTTCGCAACTTCTTGATTATCTATCTCGTGAAATGTGAAGGTGTTCAAAACTTGCTCTGGGTTTTGAATAATAGCTAGGACACTAGGGTGGTTTTTATACTTGTCGAGAATCAAGCGAACAATTTGGCAATCATCAGAAATTCCAGTATCTTTAGCAAGGCTAACAGGCTTCTTACCGCTGGATTTCTCTACTATATTTACATAGTGATCGTTGAAAATCTCCGTCAATTCCTGGTCATCAGTTATAACGGTATCATTTTTTACAAGAGAAATATCGCTACTCGTAAGTCCCCCTTTATTTGAAAGAAAGGGTTTAACAAGATCCCAAAATTCTTTATTAGACATAGTACCATTTTTAGTTGCTTCTTTAAAGTGGTTTTTCATAGCCTTCTTTCTTATGGAGACACATTTATTTCGTTGCTTTTTGAAATTAGTTCTATTTTCTGCAGTAGGGTTTTTATTCAGTCTTTTTTTTAGCCTTGATCTGGTATAAATTGCCTTTTGTAATTGCTGATTCATAAAAGGGGCAGTATTTCCCCTCTGGACTTTAGTTTTTAAAGGAGCATGTTTATCTACAAGTTTTCGGAAAGCAGATGAAAGATTCCTATAAGACAAATCCGCATCATTTAAATCAGCTTTAAAATCAATATTCTTTACATCTTGCTGAAATTTTTCAGGGTCAAATTTCTTATAGCTACGATATCTAGTAACTTTAGGTTTGAGACGGGGAATGTGTGTTCTCATTAAAGTTAGGACTAGACCATGAAAATCGCTTAGACCAGTTTCAAAAACGGTGGTATTTTGAAAACATCTGGGTTTATTCGTGAGAATGACATCAATTGACGAACTATGATTTTTTGTGAAACACGTCTTATCCTTTACTAAGTTGGACAGTCCAAAAACATCACAGAAGGAAATTAACTTAGTATATCCGGAATGGTGAATATCATGAGTGTCAATGTTGATATCGCCCATGATCATAACATTGTCATATTTGTCCAAGGCTGTGTTTAAGCACAAAGACAGTTCTCTACTTTATGTGGTAATGCCTTGTTCCACTTCTCTGATAACTCTGAGGGCAGCTCTTGATCCCATGGTAGTTTTGCATCACAGATACCTCGATAAATAAGCTTCCCCCCAGAGTCACTGGTAATGCAATGCCTATAGGATCGTAGATTGAGGCCAGGTTCTTCAGCAAACTTCTCTTTTTCACATTCTCTATCTGTTTCTCTGGAAAAACTACTCCAAATGTATCTTCGGCTTTATTCCAAGATAAACCTAGCAGCTTTGTTTCATCTCTCTTCACCCCTAGTTGCTATTTCGTAAAACTTTGCTTTGAAATCTCTGTATCTGTCTGTTGTGTAATGTCACTCTCTAGTTCTGGCAGGTTCAAGTGCCACTTGTGTAGCTTGAAGCCCACTACATCAAAAATCTTCATGACTTTATTTTTCAGCTCTCCCATGTTGCTCTGCGTCTCCCCCGATAACAATATGTCATCAACATATATTATGCGTCTTATCTCCTCTATTTTCGCGGGAAATTCTGCTCTTCTATCGTAGCCCCTAGCAAGAACGGCGATTGATTTAGGCCAAAACGTGCACGCGTAAAACGGAATGTTTATATGTTCTCTCTGTCTATGTCTTTAATCCAATGGAACAGCAACACATCACGATCCTCTTCCTTGATCCTGATTTGCAGTAAGGCCTATTTTGAATCTCCTGCAAAAGAGATTGGTCTCATTCTATTCCTTGCTAGGACGCCCCATATAAATGAAATATTACATCACAGTTAACTCGGGCGAGGACGTCGTGTCATTGCCTATCTAGCGCGTGAGTCAATAAAAACAATCCCTGTTTGAAAGGCCACTGCTCCCTGGATATCAAGGCAATAATATTGCCAAATATATTATTTAACAGTGGACATGTGACATGTGACTCGGACTGATGTTTAGTAGAATGAGGTCATGTAAATATCTAGCCTATGATCTAGTGCCAACCAACGATAGACAGCTGTCTAAAAAATCAAGAAAAATCAATGCAAGAAAAGCAATGCTTTCTAATATGATTTAGGGCATGGCCGCTATGGGGTGGGGGAGGGGGGGTCTGAAATTTGCGGCCAAATGCGGCTAAAAATATGAAAATCGATTGTCGACGGCCCCTTAGATCGATTGATATGAAATGGATGAAATTTTGCAGGAAACCAAAGTTATTTACATCCAAAACATTGTGATCATAACATACTTTTCATGAAATGAACACTGCTAGGAATTAAGGTACATTATCTCCTTTAAGGCGGGTTTCCACTTGTGCGAATTTGGTCGCGCGACCCGTGCGATCGCTCGAAAGCAGTCGCGCGAATGATTTCCACTTGTGTGATTTTGGTCGCGCAACCACTGGTTTGGGCATGCGTCATTTATTCATTCATTCATTCATTTTATATTTTATATTCTTTCATTTTATATTCTTTAAACACGGTAACCCCGTCAGCTAAGGCTGCTTTTCAGGGGGCCGTGACAAAAATTTACAATTTACAATTTAATTCATATAAAACTAAAAATAAATACGCTTATTACAAAACTAAAATATAGAAATTAATGCATTGTAGTCATATTTTTAAGTGGACGTTTGAAAGCATATAAAGAGGGCGCTAGCTTAACCTCGGGTTCGAGGCTGTTCCAAAGATGCGCACCACGATATGAGAATGATTTCTGCCAATTAGTCGTTTTCAAAAGAGGGACGCGTAAGTCAGTCTCTGAGTTTCTTAACTTGATAGTGTCCCGTGAAGAGTTTTTTGAAAAAATAGTTGAGAGATACGTAGGTGCAAGATCATTTAGGGATTTGTAAACGATCGTCGCTGTCTCTCGTTTGATAATTTCAGCTATAGTTGGCCACTTTAGCTTTTGTATCAATGCATCAGCAGGTGCATCATAGCTGCTATTTGTCACAATTCTGGCAGCGCGATTTTGTAACTTTTGCAGTGTAAGTCGCCTGGATTCCCCGCAGCTCCCCCACACAGAGCAACAGTAGCGGAAATGCGGTTCTACGATACCTCTATAGATTTGGCTAAGAGTTTCCTGAGGTAGCAATTTCTTAGCATACTTTAAAAATCCTAAAGCACGAGAAACCTTAGCACGCAAGAATCTAGTGTGCTCATCCCAAACAAGATGCTGATCTAGTTGAACTCCCAAGTATTTAGTTTTCTCGACAATTTCAACTTGTGAGTCACCAATAGCAAAGGAAGGGGACTCTATTTGTTTGTCGGAGATCTTTTTAAGATTTGGTCGAGATCCTACAACCATAGCTTGAGTCTTAAGCACATTTAAAGACAGTTTATTTCCTTGAAGCCATTGCTTCAGGCAGTTCAAGTCTCTATTTAGGTTTTCGTTGAGATCATCGATGTTTTTGGAAGAATATGATATTGTGGTATCATCTGCATACATGGTAACTTGACTGTTTTGCAGAGAAAATGGCAAATCATTTATATAGATCAAAAACAGAAGAGGGCCAAGACACGACCCTTGCGGCACTCCACAACTGATATCGTCTAGCTTTGAGGATACTCCATTAACTTTGCAGAATTGCATTCTATTATTCAGATAGGATGCAAACCAGGTATTTTTGAGACCTATGATACCATACTTAGTCAGTTTTTTAAGTAGAATTTCATGATCAACGGTGTCAAAAGCCTTTTTGAGGTCAATGAATATCATCCCTGTATACCGACCCCTATCCATATTAAGATACCAGTCATTGGTACAGTTAAGCAGACAAGTGACAACAGAGTGCAGTGATCTAAACCCAGACTGTTTGGAAAAAATAAGCTTGTTTTTGTCAAGGTATTCATAAAGTTGGTTGTAAATCAACTTTTCGAAAACCCTGGACAGAAACGGAAGCACTGAAATCGGTCTATAATTAGATCGATCATTAGATTGGCCACTTTTAAAAATAGGGGCCACTCTTGCAATTTTCCAACTATCCGGGAATACACCAGTTGCGATCGAAAGATTAAAAATGTCACCAAGTGATTCAGCGATAACGGGTAGGCCTATCTTTAAAAACTGGTTAGCAATACCATCAGCGCCAGATCCCTTGGATGTTTCAAATTTTCCGAAAACCCTCTCTAGCTGAGACGCATTAATGGCCTCAAATTCAAAGCGTAGATTTTGTGGGTTTACCGAGTACTCATTGTCCAGAAGCGGATTTGGTGTTTCAGGTATCTTGTCGCTGAGGGTATTGCCAATACTGCAAAAAAAATTATTCATTGATTCCGCAATATTTTCATTATCACAGATTTGCCTCCCATCAACTTCAAGTGCTGCGATCTGAGTGGTTTTCGATTTCTTGTTAAGGACCATATTGATAGTCTTCCAGGTGCCTTTAAGGTCACCGTTCTGCGAGGCAATTTTATTTGTGAAAAACTCTCGCTTTAATTCGGTATTCAGCTTATTGACTTTGTTACGCATCTGCCTGTAAGCATCCATCAGGATTTTGGATTTTGAACGCACGGCTTGCTTTTTCAACCTGTCTCTAGCAGCAGACATTTGCTTTAAATCTTTTGTCAACCAGGGACTAAACTTTTCGGAAACACGCCTATTACGTACTGGAGCATGTTTTTCAAGTATCAGTGAAAACATATTGGTCCACTGTTCAACGATGAGATTAATATCATCACCATTTGAGACAATACCCTTCCAGTCAACTAGAAGCAAATCATTTATAAATTCAGCTTGATCAAAGTGTTTTAGTTGCCTTGTAGTAATATTTTTATGCTGTTTTTTCGACGCCCCACGAAATTTTCTTACACAGTATACCATGTAGTGATCACTGATGCTTGTTTCATGCACACCAGACGTTACTATGTTTGACTTGTTGGTTGTTGCAATATGATCTATCAAGGTGGTAGAATCCAACGTCTCCCTAGTCCCTTTTTTGATCAGCTGCTGAAAACCAAAAAGGTTATAAAGTTCCAGAATACGCATCGAATGGGTTGGAACATTTCTGTTCAAGCTATCCCCGTCCGAGTAATTAGGCAAGATATCACAGTTAGTATCCCCTAAGAGGATAATTTCTTTGTTCTCTCTATCGAGAACTTGCATGCTCTCCTCTAGCTGACGAAAAATATCAGCACACTCATTAGGGGGACGATACCAAGCAAAAACAAGGAAAGGGGCAGCTCGAACAGGTTTGACTTCCAAGCATAAAGCCTCTAAGGACGATTCTGGTAGGTCTTCGCGAATAGAGCATTTATCAACAATAGACTCTTTAATATATAGAGCAACTCCGCCACCGTTACGGTTACGATCACATCTTTTAATGGAATAGCCTTCAATACTAACCAGAGCATCATCGATGTTTCTATCAAGTTTTGTTTCGTTAATGGCCAAAATATGTATCCCAAGATCCTTTATAAGAGTACGGATCTCGTCAATATGAAGCAAGAGGCTATTCACATTCACAGATGCAATCGCCATTCCCTTCCTATGTCCAAGAGCAGAAATGCTATTGTCAGAAGGAGTGTGCGACTGAGCCGACGGGGAAGCCACCTGCGCGGAGGTCAAGCACGCATCCTCTTTATAATTGTCATAATCAGAAGGACCATTAAGTCAAAAATTTAAAGCACGAAGTAGGTTATTCTCAAAAATAGAATCACCTACCTTATTAAGGTGGACCTGACTAGCATTTAGATGCTTAGATGCATCGATATTACCGTGTTCTAAGAAGGTATAGTCATTTTCTGTGCATAAATCTGCAAGTATAAAGTTAACCCTCTGTCGTTTCGTTTCAAATCTGTCTCCACGAGGTAGCAAGCCAGAGATAGCAACTTCGTTCTCTTTGATTGAATTGGCCAATTCAATAATTTCGTTTGCAATCTGAAGTTCAGATTTTTGCTCTTTGTTTATCTTTAGGGAGAGGTCGTTTGTGCCAGCATGAAGAACAATAAAATTTGGTTTTCTTTCGATGGTTGGCTGGGTGTAACTGTTTATATCTTTGATTGTGGCACCATTAAAGCACTTTACGTACACATTTCCACTGTTTCCACACTTCTCTTTCAGTTCCCAGGCTCTGATGTTTTTAACCAGGGAATCACCAATTATTACTGCAGCACGTCGTTTGCTGTTGTTACTCGTTGATGGAAGTTGCTTAGCAGCCTTCTTCGAATTCTTCGCTTGACCTCCGTTGGCGATGCCACTCGATGAGGGTAATTCGCCAGTGTTATTATTCACAATGTGAAATGATGAGTTATTGTTCACAACAGAAGATGATGTACTCGCCTTTGAATTGCATGCGACTTTCTGTGTTGTTTTTACCTTGCTTGTTTGGGGATCTCCAGAGGGAATTTCGTCCTTTTCTAGATCGACCAGGGCAGACGACTTTATTATTCTGTTCTTTCTTTTATTTCTAGCTTTGCGCTTATTTTTAGCGCTCTTTTGTGAATCTCTTTTATCATTTTCATTTTCCAATTGTATGCTCTCATAAACAATTCTTGGGCCTTCTGTATTACAACTTTCATTGTCCAAGGTGTCATCTAATTGTTCTCCAATATTTTCCTCAAGGCTATGGCGATGAAGGCCAAGTAGTGATTTAAGATTTAAATTTTCCTCCAAAAGATTATTGCATAATTCCCGCTCCCTACTTAACATCTGATTCAGCTCGGTAACAGATTGAGCCAATATGCCAGCTGTGTGAAAAATGCCAGCTTCCGAGCATGGGGCGTTGATAGCGTTACCATGGGCGAGTAGGGGTGGGTTGGCAGCGGAAGGCTCACGTGTAAACAAATTAACAGTTTCTCCATATGTTTGTTTTTCGTTCTGAGACTTTGAAATCTCATCCAGCATTTCAATATCCAGATCGCCATTGCCAGCGTTCACAAAGTAGGACTCTTTTATAGACAGGACTTTAGCACGAACCATTGTATCGAGGAGATCTTCGACCGCGTTTTTGTTTAGGTCATGGCGTGATTCAGCTTCACGGCAAATCAGATCTTTGTCGGGTCTTTTCTTTTTCTTCCGAATATAATCTATGATATCTGCAACTTTATCTTTATCAAACTCTTTCTCCGTAGCCATGGCTGATCTGCAATATATCTGAATTCAAACGCTGAAGACAAACTCATATAAAATAAACTTCCAATCTCAAATCCACAACCACCAACACTCAAACTTCAACCACTTGAATTTATGAGGTCCTTGAGGTCCTTTAGTATGAGGTCCTTGATGAAATCTATTTACACAAATTATGCCATGTCAACTTATGCTATATCATATATCTTTCCAAGGTACCATTGACACACCATCACTGAACGAAAGATTTGCTGCCACTGAGGCAGCGAGGCAGAACTAAAGGAATTTGATTGGCTCTGCTCGTGCTGGTCGCGAAAAAGTTGAAGTCAATCCATCTTCCAAAATCAGTCGCGCGATCGCGGATGACAGAGGAATCTTTGTCACTGAAACAAGCTACGCATGCCCAGACAACTGGGCGCGCGATCGCGCGACCAAATTCGCACAAGTGGAAACCCGCCTTTAGTTTACGCCGGGGGTATTTATTTATGAATCGCACGTATGCAGCTTTTAATAAAAAAGGGAGACATTTATTAAAGGCTGGCGTTTATTGCATACAAAAAATTCAACCCGGAAAATAAACTTAAAATCTGTCGAAAGTTAGCGAAAACGATCCACTCTTTGCACTGAAATGTAATGCTTAGGAGGAAAAATTTATTGTCTTGGCTTTAGTGAAAATTACTGTAGGAAAAAATACTTTTTCGTTGTAATTTATAGAAGTCCAAGTCAGGACCAGGATGAATTTGATAATTTCACATTAAACTTTGAGCTGTTGCTGTCAAAATTGCATGTTGAAAGTCCATTCTGCGTTATCATTACTGGTGATTTCAATTGCCGCTCTACTCAGTGGTGGGAAAATGATATTGAAAATAATGAGGGAAAGCTATTTGAGCCAATAACATCTGACCTTGGGCTTCATCAGTTAATTTCAGAACCAACACACTTGATGGGAGATTCTAAATCCTGCATTGATCTAATTCTAACTGATCAGCCTAACCTCGTTGTCGAATCTGGTGTCCATCCGTCTCTACACGAGCATTGTCATCATCAAATTGTTTATGGAAAACTATCTGTTTCAAATATAGTGCTACCTCCTTATACTCGCAGAATCTGGTATTATGATAAGGCTGATTTTTTCGCCATTATGAAAAGTATTGAAATGTTTCGTTGGCACAAACATCTTGACAAAATTACATGCCCCAATGAGCAGGTTAAATTACTTAACGAAGTGCTTTTAAACATTTATTCTAATTTCATTCCAAACCAAATCAAAACAATTAAGCCTCGCCAAGCACCCTGGATAACGCAAGCTGTCAAAAAGTTTTTAAGGAAAAAGAATCATGCTTACAAAACCTTTGTGAGGAACGGTCAGCCAGACGATAAGCTCGAAGGAATACAAAATATGATATCTGAAGGTGCGAAAATGATTGAGGATGCCAAACAAAATTACCTCCATAGGACAGGACAAACTTTAGCTAATCCAGGGACATCCAGCAAAACCTACTGGACTTTAATCAATACTGTTCTGAATAAGGCGAAGATTCCTATAATACCACCCCTTTTAGAAAATGGGTTTTTCATAACGGATTTTACTGAAAAGGCACAGTTATTCAATGACTATTTCATACTCCAATGCACGACCATCGACACTGGTAGTGAACTTCCACAAGATACCCCGTTAAGTTCTACTTTGATTGGTGATTTTATCATCTCTGAGGAAAAGATACTGAATATCATAAGATCACTTAATCCTAACAAAGCACATGGCTGGGATGAAATTTCTATAAGAATGATAAAACTAAGTGATGCTTCATTAGTTACTCCTCTTAAGATAGTATTCACAAATTGTTTGAGACAAGGTGTATTTCCTGAAATATGGAAGCATGCAAATGTAGTCCCAGTTCACAAGAAAAATGAAAAAAATGTAAAGAGTAACTACCGTCCTATTTCCCTTCTACCAATTTTTGGGAAGATGCTTGAAAAACTTGTGTACGATCCTCTATACTCACATCTTGTTTCATGTGATTTGCTTAACCCAAATCAATCAGGTTTTCGTCCTGGTGACTCAACAGTCAACCAATTAATATCAATAACGCATACTATCTTTGAGGCATTTGATTGTAATCCTCCTCTTGATGTTCGTTCCGTGTATCTTGATATTTCTAAAGCATTTGACAGGGTATGGCATGATGGCCTTATTTATAAACTAAAACGATGTGGTGTCTCAGGACAGCTTCTTTCTCTTATTAAAAGTTTTCTTAAGGATCGAAAACAGCGAACTGTTCTGAACGGACAGTGTTCTAATTGGGGAGATATTTTAGCAGGAGTGCCCCAGGGTTCTATCTTGGGACCATTGTTATTCCTTGTGTACATAAATGATCTCACTGTAGGTTTGAAATGTAATGTTAAACTTTTCGCCGATGATACGTCCTTGTTCACGGTTGCCCGAGAAGCTAATGNTTATTTGTAATTTCAGTTGCATGTTTTGTGTGGTTGCTATGGGGTTGTCATTGTATTTTGCTCCCTGTGATATCGCGCCTATGGTGTAGTAAAGTAGTTTAAATGTAGTGTTTTAGGTAATTCGTTATTGTAAATCTTTTAATTGAATAAAAAAAAAAAATTACTGTAGATAGTGAAACTTAACAATTCTGGTGTGCTGTTTCTCGAGTTCTATACTTTATGTTCTTTTCAAATAATGCCGCTCTTGAAGGCAGCTTGTTTTTTGGAGGGAGGCGCTTATTACCATCTTTATACCAAAATTTCGCCATTTATAAGAGAGGGTTGTTTATTTGAGACTAATCTTTTATTGGAGAAAGCAGGGAACCAGAAATTTACATGATCTTTTGCATGGATTTGAAGCCTATCCGCTTTACTATTTATCGAGATGAAAGCTAACCTTTGGTCAACCTTTCTAGTCATTCTATTTGAAAAGCATGGCATTTTTCCTTCTAGGTTCAAGAAGTGAAAGAAAAGGGAAAACAGCTTGTTCGACTTGCAGAATAGTGCGTTGCACTGCAAACCACATTGACACATGTAATTAATTTAAAATGCCAACAAAAATGGGCCCGCTCTGAAACTGGATGCATAATCTGTTTACTGAAGAAAGAGCGAGTACTATTAGTCTTCTGAATGCAAACATGCCTCTAAGAAGGTTTGCTAGGAACATCAAGAGCAATTTCGAAAATAATGAAAATTTTGGGTGAAAACTTCAAACAGACAGGTATGGGGCAAAACCAATGAGCAATGGGTCCAACATTTGAAATTGAAGGGAATCGACATAGTTAAAAGCTGGCCAGAGCCAAGTTAAAAATATAGTCTATTGTATTCAATACTGTTGGCATGTGCCGTTTCATTGTGTAGCTGAAGAAACAATGGGTGCGTGGGCGTTTTCGTAGCCTATTTATAGCGACCACTCAATATAGCTATGTCTATTCCCTTTAAAGGCGAACTCTCTTACGGGTATATAACTTTAAATAACGATATACCTTGATATTGAGATCTCCTTGAAACTGAACAGCCGTAAATTGAACAATTAGCGCCTGGCATTTCCACAAAAAGCTAAAAAAACACTCGTGAGCACACTTACACACAGCTGTGGAGCGGCCATATTAAAATTGTGTACAGGAGGGAAACTGGGTACTAGCCTTAATTTCTTGACAAAAAGATAGAACAAAAGGCCATTGTCCGAGTACAGACTATCCTTCTCTTATGACTATGGCTAAAGGTAATTGATGCTAGGCTTAACCCTATTAATACTGGGCTTTTTGGATCCTTTGTAGTACCGGGGGGGGCACAAAGTGCCCCCTTCATAACTTCGTGAATAATGCAGATATGAGAGCGAGACTTGTAAAATGGTGCACCGTAACAAAATCTACACATTAGGGCACTTTTTTTATTATTCATTACATCCATGACGTCGCTATGACGTCATATTGGCGGGAAAATGCGATATTTCCTAACCATTGGCAAAATTAGCAATATTTAAGGTTTTATGTAATAATTCCTTCCATAATGGCTCTAGAATGTATCACAAATTATCAAGAAGCCAAAATCAGCAATATAATATCTATTTAAACTCATTATTTATTTCATTGATTCATTATTTAGTTACACCAGTTTTTCATTCTTTCATTAAAAGCCCTAATTACTGATGCAAATACTCTGAAATGCCTTAATTCAGCTCTTAAATATACCAAAAACCTGCAAAAACCTTACAATGTTCAGTTAAAATAATCCAATTAATACTTGCTCGTAGAATTATCTTGTCAAAAACTTACTGTGAGCCTTTTAGTTGCAGTACCAATGTAGTACCTTTGGCACTGTTTGCCGAAAGTATTGCTGTTTTCAATGCCTGTCCTGCTTAAAAAAAAAGAATTTAGTTGTAGTACCAGTGATGGCAAAGCATAAAGAGTCTTACCGTCAAAAACTCCTCAATAGCAATTACAGTTGTCATTTAGTTTCTTTCAGCTTTGATCAAAATATGTAATTGTTGCCTCGCGGTTTCGTTACTTGCTCAAACAGTGCCAACAGCTTCTTTATCCAAGAGATCTTCTCTTCCAGCCTCCTCAGTCGTAAACTAAGCTTGCACATCCAGTTAGTCTTCTTGAGAAAAATATTCAATGGTTGCCATTGAATCTTGCACATTCGATGAATTAATACTTGCTTGTGCAGATAATTCCCGCTGGCCTTTACAGCAAAACACAACTAATTGAAGAAATAGCCAGAACAAATAAATTTGCATTCAACGAGCAAAGAGATGGCCAGAGAGGATGATCCAGGGATATGCAAAATGCTTGGGTTTTACCAATCAATGGCCCTGGCCCTATGGCCCTATGGCACTATGGCACTATGGCCCTATGGCACCATGGCCCTATGGCCCTTGGTCTCGTGTCTTTTTCTAACGAAAACCTTGAGTATGAGTTTGGTAATGTATTCGATTAGAAGTCGTATGAATATTGCTTCTATAAAATGCACAAAGTTCTCGTTCAGCTAGCGAGAATGTTCGCAAAGTGACGTGGGGAATCACCAGCTGTAACTTTCTATGCTTGGAGAAACACGAGAAAGCGCGCAGCAGTTGTCAAGACTTTGTATCTTATCTCGCTGGTGCTGGCGAGCTTTAATGCACAGTAAAGTAACGAAGTAATCTAGACACTCTCCAATGTCCTTAGGAAGAGTAACATGCCCCAGCTTCATCAACATCTGTACATTCCTTTGCAAAATGTGAAATAACAATAGAAAATAACACACCCGTCTGCGAGGGGCAAATCACTTCTCAAAATAGTGTACGTGATTTTTGTGATTTTAAAACCACGTGATTTTTTTGTGATTTTGTGATTTTGTGTGTGATTTTTTGTGATTTTTTTGTGATTCTGTGATATTTTTGTGATTTTGTGATTTTTTTGTGAGTTTTTGTGTGATTTTTTGTGATTTTTGTGTGATTTCAATGAAGGTGTACGAAACAAAAATCAGTGATTTGCCCCTCGCCTGTCTGCTTCATCCATCTTCTCACTTCGCGAGACGTCTACGGAGGAAGAAAGTGCTGTGCTGTGTTGTGTTGTATTGCATTGTCTGGAAAGACCCGACCTGTACAATCACCAACCGTCACTGTGTGACCGGATGTCCGCCAAGGGAGATGATTGATTACAATGGATTTTTTAGAGAGCATCCTAACAGCGTTGTATTCGGGTCAGCTACGCGAGAAATCGCACCAGCAATGAGCAAAAACGAAGCAATGAACCAATGCGAAAAGGCTAATGTCACCGACTTTTATAAAGGCTTATGATAAAATCAATCGACAAATTCTGTTGAATAAAATAAAGAAACTGGGAGTGCAGGGAAACATTTTTAAGATTATTGAGAGCATGTACGAAAATGACCAAACATGCATACGCATTGGAAACAAAAGAACTGACTTCTTCCAAGTCGACAATGGGGTCAAACAGGGCTGTATCCTAAGTTCAACTCTCTTTAACATATTCCTGAGCGATTTACCCGCTATTTTCAGAGATCAAAACAGCAAACCTGCTTCATTAGGTGAAACAACTGTAGGATCGTTTTTCTGGGCAGATGATATTGCAATCATATCAGAATCTAAAGAAGGACTACAAAACTCTTTAGATCATCTACAAAGATACTGTCAATCAAATAAGATCAGAGTGAATGTTAAGAAAACAAAATGCATGGTTTTTAATAAAAGTGGTAAGTTACTTCGCGGAAACAACTTTCATTTTGGAAACGAAGAGATAGATTTAGTTAACAGGTTTAATTATCTCGGCTTTCTCCTAACACCCTCTTTTAACATTAAAGAACTTCTTAGTGACCTTTATAAAAGGGGACTTAAAGGATACTTTAAATTGAAAACAACTCTCGGCAATCACTTTAAAACAGATATTCCCTTATCTTTGAAACTTTTTGATTCGTTAGTGAAACCTATCCTCCTGTATGGATCAGACTTCTGGGGACCCTTAGTGTACCACCTGATTGACAACAACCCTATTGAAAACCTGAACATCAAACTTTGTAAACATTTGCTAGGAGTTAACAAGCACACGTCGAATGCTGGCTGTAAAGCTGAACTAGGCAGGCAGCCACTACTGCTGATTGGAGCTAAATCTTTCATAAATAATTGGATAAGAATCATAGATAGGGAAACAAATGTGATCTTCAAAAGTGTGTTCAAAGTCAATAGGAATTTCCAGCTACAATGGACCTCAAAATTGAAGGATATCCTTCAAAGACATGGGCTTGGCTACATTTGGGAGCACCAATTTATCTCAGAGCAAACTGTCGACTTGAAAAAATATTTAAATACGGTAATCATACGTTTAAGAGACAGTTACATTCAAACAACGTTGACAAACATAAGGAGTCAGCCAAAACTAAGAACATACTGTTTGTTAAAAAACGATTTCCTCATGGAAAATTATTTATTGAATATTAGAAACATAAAGACTAGAGTCGCTGTAAGTAAGTTTAGACTCTCTGACCATCGACTAGCAATAGAGACGGGCAGATACATAAGACCTAAAGTTGATCCAAAAGACCGCATTTGCCCAGTGTGCAAAGTAACCCAAGATGAAATTCATTGTCTTGTAACATGTCAGATCAATCGGACAAGCCGCACTGTCCTTTTTGACGAAATCATAAAATCACAACCCAGCTTCATGTTTATGAGTTCAGAAGACAAGTTTGTATATTTGATGCAAAATAGGACAGAATTAAGCACTCAAATATATAAGTTTATCGAAGCGAGCTTGCTCGCCAGCTATGAACATATAAATAAAACCCATGCCGATCCGTCTTGAAGCTTTATCTACTTTGAATTTGTTATTTGTAATTATGTTCATCTCAGTTGTTTTTGATTTGTTGACGTATAGTTTAATTTAGAGTTTAGTTTAGTTTAGTTCTCTCGTCTAGCTGTTGAAACATATAACCGTAGTGTTATGTTAGGCTATTTGAGAATGAAATTGAAATTGAAATTGAAATTGAACTGATTGTTGTTATTGAAAGATGTTTTTGAAAGCTTTCACTCTGTCTTTTCAAATCTTTTGATTTCAAGGGGCATTCCCCACGTAACTTCGAGAACATTCTCGCTAGCTGAGCGAGAACTTTGTGCATGAATTTAGGCATTTTATAGAAGCACTATTCATACGAATTCTAATCGAATACATTACCAAACTCATACTCAAGGTTTTCGTAATAAAAAGACACAAGACCATAGGGCCATAGGGCGATAGTGCCATAGTGCCATAGTGCCATAGGGCCATAGTGCCATAGGGCCATAGGGCCAGGGCCATTGATTGGTAAAACCCAAAATGCTTCAAAGATTAATCGAGTTCTGTGCATGTTTTTCCAAAGTACCAACAAGGTATTAAATATAGACAACAGCACCTGCAGAGCAATAAATTAGAATAATCGTGAAGCCAAGCTGTTTCAATAACATGGACTAATATCTTACAAGACTTTACTAATTGATCACAAAGAAACCTCATGACTTTTGTTTTTAGCAGATCAATCTATTGCAAAGATAGGGAAGGAGTAAGGCGTTGACTAGACACGTTTTGTTGAAGTTGATTTTATTTGATCGTCAATTTCAATTTGACAACCTGCTGGCTTTTAAAATTGTTTTTATCAGGTTTGTAGAAATGAAATTTCCTTAGAAATTGCAGAATGATCAAAAAGGAAGTTTTGTCTTCCGTCAAATATAGAAGTTAGGAACTGTTTTGAACTGTTTTGAACTGTTGAGGCTGCGCACATGCTTGGTAAAATGGGAAATAGGATTGCACGTATTTTTTGTAAGAACTCTTTACAAGAAACTCAAATTTCAGATCACCAAAAAATTAAGAAACTCGAGTCCTAGGAAAATGTTACTTTAGAAACTTTTTTATTCATTTTTATTCTGTTTCTAGGAATCCGTCTGAAGTATACTTCCGCTTGCTAGTTGTACTTTACTCAGCATGTTTTACTTGATCAATGTCTTGATCAATGATCAACAGAGGCATGGTTTCATAAAATTGGTCATGAAGGTGAAGGTGAAGTTGCGTTTTTTAGTGCCAAGCGCTGGGATCGCAGAAGTAGAGAAGACCTAATCGAGTCCGCGACCCCTTGTCATGACGCTAAAATGTTAGGGCTCTACCTGGGATCGAACCCTGTCCACCTGACTGTTTTGACTGCAAAATCAGAGGATTACACCACTAAGGGAACCTTAATAACCATTTTTCCCTTAATAACCATTAAGGGGAAAATCTAGATTAGAAGGAATACTGATTTCATTCAAACCTGATATGGAAAGTCTTTCACTCTAAGGAGGTTTTTTGTAAAAATTATGCAAATCAGTCAATAGACCATTTCGACAATTAGAATTGGAGACTGGGGAGAGCGGTTTGTTCTGGTAAATGGCGGATACAGATCTGGTAAATGGCTGCCACAGAGCTTTTACAAATGATAAATTTCCCTCTGCAGAACTGTTGGTTTTAAATTCGCAGCTAAAATAAAGAAATTATCATCTAAATATGGCCCAGGCCCAAAAGGTGTCCCATCACCTATCAGCCTCGTAACTAAAGGGAGACTAAATCTCCAGCCGAGACCTCAAATCAAATTGCTTTGGCGGGAAATTATTTGTGATTCGTCATCTCCGTTTATCGAAGCGAGATAAATCAAATGTTTTGATAAGTTTCGAGAAGAAAACTTGGGATTACTTCACTCTCTATGAGTTGTGCGAACAAGAAGGGGTACAATAATTCAGAATTGTGGCGAATGATTGTTTTTTGGCTAAGTATCAGCCGTTTTATTACGAAAGTTTAGTTTTCATCAAACAAAGAGGACACCATGGAGAGTGGAGGATTTTGGACAAATCTAGCAATCTCATAAACTCAATGGAGGTAAATTAGAAGAGTTCATCTATGGTAAATAAACCTCCCGTCTCGAAATGTTTCCTGGAATAAGTCATTGTTGTTGATGGATACTCGAAAGAAAACAACAACGTGCAACAAACCAAACAATTCTAGATTTTGATGGCGTTCGTTGAAATGAGTCTTTTAATGTTAAACTGATCTCTCTGCTAACGAAGAAGATGCGATACGACTTACCTGCTCTGTATGGAAGTTTCTTCTGGGTTTGCAGCAAGCTTCTCGTCAGCTCTTATTGCTTTAAAGTCCTCGCCTTATCCTTCAAAGTCAGTCAAAATCTAAAATCAAAGCTCTTTCCACCAAGCAAGGCACAATTTTTAACGAAATATAACTGCATTGACTTCGCTGAGCCAAATGACTGCAGCCAAAGCAATCTTTCGCCACAATTCTGAATTATTGTATCCCTGTCAGTGTGCACAACTCATAGAGAGTGAAGTGATTCCAAGTTTCCTTCTCGAAACTTATCAAAACATTTGTTTTATCTCACTTCGATAAACGGAGATGACGAATCACGAATATTTTCCCGCCAAAGCAATTTGATTTGAGGTCTCGGTTGGACATTCAGTCTCCCTTTAGTTACGAGGCTTATTGGTGATCGGGCACCTTTTCGGTTATTTTTAAGTCATAATTTCTCTATTTTACCTGTGAATTTAAAACTAACGGTTCTGTAGATGAAAGTTCAGGCGAAGCGGGAACTGTGGTTAATCGATATGAGTGTCCTGCTGCCCATAAAACAGATCGTTTTGGAAACTTGCTTAGCNTTAGCCGAGATCTCGCCTGCTGCCTACCGGGCTAGCCCGGCAAAACGGGCTGGAAGTTACACATTCTTCTCGTGTAATCGATTCAAGGCCGGGCTAGCCCGGCAAAGCGGGCTGAGAAATCTGCAACGCATGCGCTTTATGAACAGATTATACGATTATGGCGCCAAGTATTTCACAGCCCGGGCTGGAATTCTCCATGTAATTCTCCATGTAATCGTTCAGATCATTTCAGCCCTGTTAGGCGAGCGAGCCCGTTTAACCGGGCCAGCCCGCCCCATGTAATCAGGCCCTTATTCCCCGAAGACGCCATATGTCCTCCTTCGTCCTCCGCAGTTCAGCTTCTCTTCCCCGAAGACGCCATGTGGCGTTTCAAAAACATGGCTTAGAAATTGCACAACAGTGCCTAAACAAAAGGAGCTTTGTCAACGGGATTAGTACCATTGGATACAGGAAAGGCTGAGCATTCTTTTGGTTACAAAAGGTCAACAGGGGTCAGGTCAAAGTTTTTAGAGAAAGTGCGTGTCGAATATCTGTGTTTACATTTTTACGATCGCGGTAAATTTTGTTTGCTTTAACATGGAGGCAAACTTACAGTATTAGAAGCAGTTACACGGCATTTTCAGAGAAACTTCAGAGGATGAAGGAGAGTTTTCGGGGTCTTGAGAGCTAATGGAGAAGTTAATTCGGACATTCAGGCTGACAAATAATTGTTCAGGGATGACAGTATAGGAGAAGAGAAGCGCGTTAGGCCGAAGGGCGAGAAGGGAAGTTAGGACGGAGAACTACGACTGGACTACACAGCTCTCAAAAGTTCTTGATATTCCAGAAGAATACTTGATCTGGTCCTGTTCATAATCTGGATGCTAAAAATTTTGATGTTCTGAAAATTCAATCATTTCTTGACCTTTTATTTCTTGAAAGTTTTCTTCTAGCACCATTTGGTTTGAGATATAAGAGATTCTAAAATAGTTCTCAAATTTAAGTGATAAAAGTTGAATCACTGCTGGGATAAGGGCTGTCTGGAGAGCTTTGTTTATGGATTGAAACACCACACATAAGACTTTTGTTTGGAGATCAATAAGTTAATGAACTAATAATAAAAACTTTTTGATGTCCTCGACAAGAAACTCACCTGCTTCGATCCAACACTTTCGTTACTCCAAGGGCGATATGAAATGCGCAGTTCTGTTGAAAATATTGATTTAGGCCTAAGCCCCGATCGGGGAGCATGTGTCAATTCTTAGGCCCAATTTGCTTACATGTTTGCTACGAGAAATTGTTCATACCTTACTGGCAGTACCTTTAAACTTTCCATGGCATTTATTGTCTTTACAAGCTCTGTAAACATCATCTTTTTCCCCTTTTAATGGCCTAAAGTTTGTCTCTTCAGAGTGTTTCCCTCACAGCATTTCCTTTCCACAGCGGATTGATTTTCCCTCGCATCCCTTCGCAGATTTATTTTCAACGGAACTGCGCATTTCATATCGCCCTTGGTTACTCATAAATTCTTCCTGCGTCTAGGGAAGGCACGAAGTAGCTACTACCAATGATCTGATTGGCTGTTATTCTCAGCGATCGCACCACGCAGCAACCACGCAGCAAAACAAGCCAGCATGGCCTTTAGCCGCTAGATGTCATACGCTCTCTAGGCTTGATATTGGCACTATCACTTCCCAATGCTACCCTAGCGCAATGGCGAATAAGACTAAATGCCATGCTAAGTAAGGCCCTCTTCTGATGTATGACATTGCGAAGAGCATTGTAGCCTTGCATTGTCCAAAGGCTTCATATCGACTCGAGCCGATTCTAGCACTTTTCATCACACAACCCTAGTGCCATGACAATAATGACAACGGTGGACACGAATTTCACCTCAACCCGATAGACTCTACTTTTACTTTGTACTCGTGAGTCAAAAAGGATAATGGCTGTTTATGCTTGCTTGCATTCAAGTAAGGATATGGAATATCAATACCACCTCTAATTGACTCATTGTTGCTGAAATCAGTAATGACGTCAATGTTAACATTGACGGGCTTTCTCGGAATCTGATTGCAAGAACATACAGAGTTGAGGGCAATAGGACACCTTGTACACTTAAGAAGTAGCCCTATAAATTTTCCGTCGTAGCTCAGGAACAATGGAACAGAGTTTGAATGCTGCCTTTTCAGATATGTACTTTGATTCTAACTTCCCCATACTTTTTAATTGACATTTTTTACAGCTTTTGAAGCTTTAAATAATGTCCTCAAAGAACATTTTCAAGGCTTGTCAAGTCTATGAACTTTTTCTTGAAGGTTTCATTTTTTATAAAAATTGTTCTTCTTTTTAGAAGCAATTGTAGTCTTTGGACGCTGAAAAACATTGCTATGTAATGAGATTTTCTAAAAATGATAGATCTCCTACGACCTTCTCAATAATAAAATCACGTGAGTCCCCCCAAGGGTCCTTTGATCATTTATAATCTTAAGCCACTCCCAGAGACGTAGGAACCGGGGGGCACTGGGGGTACGTGCCCCAAGATTTCCCAAGATTTTGCAATAAACGAGAAATTCCCCTTTTTGTTTGAGGAAATGCCCCTCTAGCTTAAGGAAAAAGTGCCCTTGGAGTGTCGTGCCCCTCCAAGTTTAAGATGCTTCATACGGCCCTGGCCACTCCCTTTCTTTTAAATTGCTTATTTCTGTTTCTGATAGATGTATGCTAAGCTCAGAGGATATATTGCAGATTTCGCTGTACCAGCAGTCTTTCAGACCCATTCCTTTCTGTTCATTATAAATGGTTTTACTAGCCTTGTTTCATCAAAATTGAGAAGTTTATGCCAGTATACAAGCTTCCTGATCTTAATTTTATATTCTATGGGAAGCATTCCACTTTCGAAGAGTAAGCCAAACAGTGGTGTTGTTCTTGGAAGTGCCAACAGCTTTGTTAGAACATCTTTCTGGATTTTTTCAAGCTTACACAATTGTTGTTTGAACATTCCAGCCCAAGTTTCACACCTATACAAGAGCTTTGGTATGAGAATCATATTGATTATTTTCAAACCCACTTCAATTTTGTGCTGTCTTAGTGTTGGATTTTTGTCAAACATGTTATTTCATTAGTGATTCTGAGGCAATTTTGGCATCTGTCATTTATTGTCTCTTCCATATTACCTTTGTAATTTTTTACATCACCTAGGTATTTATATTTTGTTGTGGTTGGAATGTTTTTACCATTTAGGGAGATTTTTTCTTCTAGTTTCTTTCTACCATATCTCATGCGCATTAATTTTGAATTTTCATTGTTAAATCTTAATAGATTCCTATTTTGAAAATCTTCTGAAATGTCTAGCATCTTTTCCATTATTTTTTCATTGACTGACATGATAAGTCCGTGAGTTGGTCCAGAATTGATCTCCAATTATGGATGCGTATTTTTACGGTCAATCAAGCTAAATTGTTGTCTGACCATTCTCTTTTTTCAAATGGACCCTCACCCACCCCTAGAGGTGTTGCTACAGGGAGGGACGGCAAATGTAGCAATTTTAACAGAGGCGCACCATGTGCCTTTTACCTCTGTCGATACTCTCATGTGTGCAACGCAACGTTCCCGGATGCAGGGGTGCTCACCCCCGAATTCAGTGTATGCAGGGTAGGAAGTCCCAACAAGTTAGCTTGCCAAGCCCCACCAGTACAGCTTCCTCAAGACCAGCCGTTCTCCCACCTCCAAAACGATAATTTTATTTTCACTAACATCAATTTATCTACAGCAAATGTAACACCCTCAGATGTCTATGTAAGAATGTGATAATGCTCAGCAAAATTTTTCGACTGATATTTCAACTGACCAGGTTCTAATAGTTTCTCTACAGGTGATACAGGTGGTGATAATAATTTTCCCTCCACAGACATTCCAATCCCTATTCGGGTAGCTATTCTTGCAGGGCAACTTAAGGAACACCCTGACCAAACGTTAATTCAAAAACTGTGGACAGAACTCAGGGAGAGAGCTCACAGTGGCACACAAATTTCTAGCAAAGCTAAAAATCTTGCCATTGCAAATATAAATCCCCAAATTTTCTCAGAAAATCTTGCCAAAGAGGGATCCTTGGGGCGAACAGCTGGACCATTTGATGAAATGCCTTTACCTTATTTTCAGATTTCGCCTATTGGTCTTGTCCCAAAAAAAAACCAAAAAAAAAAACAAACAAAAACAAAAAACACTCCAACAAGAATCGGACAATCTTCCATTTATCTTACCCTAAAACAGGTGATTCAATCAATTCATTTATTAATAAAGAGGATTTTTCACTGTCTTATGTCACTATAATAGATGAACCTATTAAGCATATCCAACTTCTAAGCCCAGCAACCGTCTATTTGAAAAAAAAACTGACATTGAATCAGCCTTTCGCCTTTGCCCAGTACACCCAAGTGACTGGGAATTATTGGGGATGCAGTGGCAGGGCAAATACTACTATGATAAAATCCTCCCATTTGGTAAGCTTTCTTTCTCAATAATTTTTGGGAAACTTCAGACGAGCTTCATTGGTTTACAGATGCATCAGGATCCCTAGGTTTTGAGGGTATCTATAACACCCAGTGGTTTCAAGGGGCCTGGCAACTGGACCAAGCCCTTACTTCTAACGGTATCTCGATCGCATGGCAGGAGCTTTATGCGATTGTTGTTGCATGTGAAATGTGGGGTGTGCAATGGGTTCACAAACGTGTTATCTTTCACTGTGACAACATTTCTGTAGTGCATATTGTGAATTCAAAAAGGTCGCCTTGTAAGAAAATTATGCAGCTAGTAATGAAACTTACTCTATTGAAATCATACCAAACAGGTAGTGAAGCATTTCTACACTTTTGTTCAAAATCTGAAGTTTGGAAACTAGGTCTGATCTACCCTACTGATGAAAATATACTATGCTACTTTGCCACCCATTTAGCACAAACATTTTAACACAGCACTATAAAGATATATCTACTTGCATTAAAGAATACTCATTTGCTTAAAAGCATGGAATTACCACTGCAAAATTCAACAGTCTGCAGTATTTATTACGAGGAATAAACGCTACCAGGGACGCCTACAGTATGTGCGAAATCACCCCCAAGCATAGGCAGACCCTTTTCGTCAAGGCATCACTCTCACAATTGGAGCATCACACTTAACTTTTTGCCCTGTCAAGGCGATTTTGAACTATTTCAATGTTTTGTCTTCTCCCTATAATACTGGCCCACTATTTCAATACCGATCTCCTTTCTAATGCGGTCTACAAGGCTGCAGAATATGCAGGTCATACTTTTAGAATTGGAGCAGCTACAGCAAAAAAATCTTCGCCGGCAAAGTTTATATTCTTGATAAAACGTTAAACCTGTCTGCACTCTTGCCAACTTTGTGGCTCGTGGCATGCAACAAACATTTCGATATCACTGCAAAAATTCCGATTCATGAAACTAAAACTGCTTGTGTCCTTACCTCTAACTCAATAATGGCCTAAAACTCTGTTGTTGCAGTTGCTAACAATTCAACTCATTGATACACACACAGAAACAAAACATAAACAAAACAAACCTATGACTCTGTGAACAATATAAACAGCAACAACAATTTTCGCACAAATTTCTCCTCGTCTCTCTTTGGGGCAATTACACGTTGTGTAATTAGTGGCAGGAAGTGCGCATTCACGACACTTTTCCCCAAGATCAACTCAGACAAATTCTCTTTATTGCAGCCAATTTCAATATCTTTCGTAAGGATTGCCGGTGAGTGTAGATGGTTAGGACTAAGCTTCCTAGATCATCCACTGGAACTCCCAGAACTTGCATGATCCGGCAAACCTTCCAAAAATTAGCAGGTGGCGGGGCTTGCCCTATTACGGGATTATACTTCTCGGTAGGCCTCGCCCACCTGCGCATCTTCCGTGCCCCCTGCCACTAGTGACACTTCCCAAGCCCCACAAAACGGTATGTAGTTAGAATAGTTAGAATACTTTCGAGCATCATGACGTTACAGTTATCAATATGTGTCTTTATCAGCAACAATCTAACAATCTCGGACTTCAATTAATGATCAGGAAAGCCCTTAAGGTAGGGGGGATCTATCTTTAGGAAAACTCTCCCTCGGATGTCGGAACGGTTTAATGTAAGCAAATATGGGGCCTGTGTCACATCGAATGTCCGGGGGTGATCTGGCGATATCGCAATTTACTCAATGCAAACTCTTTATTGTTTATTCGCAGAGGATCTCACCTGACGTTTGATGTGTCGGAGGCTTTGTTTTTACACAATAGCTGAAAACAAAGGCAACTTTCTATGAAGTGCTTTACACTGCTAATTTTGTCAAAACCTTCAAAACACAAGGGAGATTAAAGGGAAATTTATCATTTATAAAAGCTCCGTGGCAGCCATTTACCAGAACTGCATCCGCCATTTACCAGAACAAACCGCTCTCCCCAGTCTCCGATTTTGATTGTCGAAATGGTCTATTAGTTATGCTTCAATGATCGCGATTGCGGAAAAAAATGGATCAACTTCCAACAAGAATAAAATCTGAACCACAATCTATCTAGTTATGAAACTTTGCAGTTTTGTGCCCAATAACATGCTCAAGGGGCTGGACCAAACATAATTACTGAGATGTATTGCGTTGTTGAAACATTTGAAAATTTATTAAGGTGGCTCATTTTATAGAGTTGGTGCACCGTTAAAACTCCTGCTATGACGGCAAAGGCACCACTAGGTATGATGTTTGTGCTTCAGCCCCTTTATAATGCCCTATTCTAAAGTAATACCAAATTGCAAGGTTATACCTTAAATGGTTCTGTTGCAATCCTTGTTAGAAGTTACCAAAGTATGTGTTTTTTGAGGTTTTGAGAAAATCGGGTTTAAACATAATACTTTTGTCAAATAAAAGTTTCTACTAATCTAATGGGTTCCAGACTCATAACCAATCCCCTTTGTCTTGATCTCAGTATCCTTTTCTAATGGTCCTCAGTTTTTTTCTTCATTTTTTTACATCTTTCTGAGACTTTCTTTGCATATTCTTTAATCGCGCAGCATCAGTAGCAATTTCCATATGATTGGTAAACCTAATGGGAAGAATTCCAAGCTTAGTAAGGACAAGATTTAGGCCTATGCTCCCATCATTGTAGTATAACTTTGCAGATGCAGTGTGGTTATCTCAACAATACTCCTTGAAAATGTTGTCTTCTTTTGAGCATCTCTGCAATTTCCTCATATGAATGTTGTGTTAGTAGATGCCACATCTCTCCAATAAACCATCACTGCTTAGGTCTTTAAAGATTGGTGTCAAAACTGCTTTTATTGCTTTTGGAAGGTAAGTTTCCTTTGTATGTATCTTTGCCAGTTATTTTGACTGCCTGGAACTCACATCAGCTGTCTGCAGACCTAGGGTAAAACTTATGGCGATCTTCATTACATTCATTCTCTGAAATATGATACAGGACAGCACCAACGCCTAGCCCAGATTCATTCTCTGAAATATGATACAGGATAGCACCAACGTCTAGCCAAAGCCCATTTTCAAGGTGGGTGCAAGTTGAGGTCATTCTCGATTTTTAGTGCTGACGACTTCTTACCATGCAGGGCAGACTCCAATAAGAGAAACAAGGCCTCACTCAAAGTCCATGCTGATTAAATCATATTTCCATCATCTTCTGAGCTCAATGCACAATGATCGCCATCCTTAGATAACCGAAGTTTCTTCACTGAGGTACATAAACAAGGTTCGTCATCTAAAGGAAGAAGAAGTGGCCTAGGCCTTCTTTCTTGACGACGTTGATGTCTCTCTGTCTTCTCTCTGTCAGTTCAGCTTCTATTTGCCTCCGTTTAGGCCCAATGGTGTTGTGCGTTTGTGTTGTAGTAGTTGCGGAGACCGCAAATGATGCCAACTGAATTCAAAACTAGCCAATCGTTCGTAATATATATGTGCTTTTTGGTCACGTGAACAAAAAAGTGATCCTGGGACCACCATTCTTACGTGATGTTGTCCGAAATTTCGTTCTATTTGACTGACAGCGCTGTTGGATTCATACGTCAATCATACGAATCCTACGTGAAATAGGCAGGGTTCGAGAGCCTCAGAAAAAACTCAGAGAGCCTCAGAAAACACTAAAAACCTACATACATAAATGAAATTTATATTATTTATATGATTTATGATTAAAAATATAGCTAAAATGAAATGTTTGAGAGAGATGAAGGTCGTAAATTTTGATCACAATCACGCATTTGTGGAAGGTAAATGTGGATAAGTTCCATAGCAAGTTGGATAGCCTCTCTTTTGAGCTTCTATGACTATGAGGCTATGTGGTCATGGGTACAAGGGCACTTTCCTAAATGTTTTTGGGGTAGTTGTTCAAGATATCTGGACAGTAAAAACAAGCAACAATTAAAAACATTCGTTGCTAAGGCGTTGCTACCGATAATTTCTCCTTCCTCTCTACTTTTAATAAACTATTTCGAGGATAAATCGTGGAGATAATTGAAAGAAAAATTGATGATCTATTCAGCACAGATAGGAGAACGTTTTCACTATAAAATAAAAAAATCAACTTTTTAAAATTTTTTGAAATTTTAATGGTTATCTGCTACCTTAAAATTGCTATTTCAGTAGTTTCAATGGATTTTTGTATTGTGGCTAACCATAGTTGATAAAACTTTAGTAGAACTATAAGTGTCTATTTTCATTATTAGGCTTAATTAAAGGGTTTCTGTCATGTTTTATCTAGTTCAAGCAATTTACTGTAAAGAAAAACAACTGTTTTACTTGCGAAATGACTTTAAAGGTCTATGACTTACTAAATGTAGTTATTTAAAGGAGT
>REGM01000079.1:49402-51484 GCA_004194415.1 Aurelia aurita | reverse complement strand
ATGTCATTAATGAATGTTGCAGCCCTCCTAGTCATTGTCAGGACAGTAGCGTCAGGGTGCAACTTCAGCTTGTTATAAATTGTATTATCGATGTCATTGTCATCGCACAATACTCGGCCAGTCATGATGGCAGAAAGCATCTCATGAGTTGGCCTGTAATGGTGTATGTGCTGTAAAAATTTAATAAAAGTATCGTCGGTAGTACGGTGTTCTGTAGTCAATGTCACTTTGTTGATGTATGACAAGCAATGGTCACAAGTAGCGATATTTGACACTTGGGTTGTGCGCATATAGGCGTTATAGGATGTTGCTGTGCAAAGTCTCCAAACATGACGATGATTGGACGACAAATGATGTTGTCAATCCTTCGTATAATGTGATGGAACATCTCTACACTAACCTGAGAGACTTCATCAATAAATATTACATCATATATGGCAAGATGCCAGTTGATATTGGAAGGAGTACCTTCAACAGAGGAAAACTTGAAAAGCCTGTGGAGTGTGTCACATGTTACAGAATCTCCATATCTGACAAGTTTTTGTTCATTTGCAATAGTGTTAAAAATGTGAAAGTTGTTACGACTTTTACCGAAGGATTTTACAAAAACTAACATGGCTAGGCTAACCTTGCTAACCGTATATGACTCGTTAGTTATTTGCGTAAGGCTAGGCATGAGACGCTTTCGCGTTTACGGTTACCTACACCGGGGCACACTCATTTATTCATGGTGCGTTGACGAAGTGATGCTTGGCCACCATTTGCAAACCCATAATTGCCGCACGCTGTACTTCAGCTAATACCTTTCGTGCATTGCCACCAAAGCTCGGATGCTGTTCCATAGCCCTAACTATTCCCTTGTTGACGGTTCCAAGAGTGCCAACCACGATAGGCAATAGCAAAACTTTCCACTCGTCTGGAGCGTAGAGTCGTACTAGATCGTGTACCAGGAGGCTGTAATTTTCTAGCTTCTCCTTAACAGCTGCCTCTAATCGATTGTCAAAAGGCACTGTCATATCAAAAACTGTTACTTTGCTATCCCATACCAGCCTCGCCTCGTCATTCTCTAGCACATAAGCAGGGTCCTTACGCAGGTTTGTATATTCCATCCCGGCGAGTTCTGCTAGGTATTTCACCACCGGTCGTAGTGCTTCATTATGACGACGCATATAGGCGTACCACGAGTGGAACTTACACTCCTGTAGGTTGGGCTGGTGGTGCCGACAAAGCAGCAACAAGGTTCGCAATTGATGCTGGTGGCGCTGCAGTGGCTTGCCCGTGCTTGGGCACATGTAGCAGTGGCAGGAGGTCCATGATATCCTTACTTGTTTTGAAGGTTGGATCAGGCAATTGCGCAAAGGTGAGCAGGTTGGCATAGTTCACCGGATTTGATAGCAGCCGGTTGGCTACCATGAAGTTAATGCCCATGCTATTAAGGGCTCCACCAACTTCAATGACAGACAACATGGCTGCCTTCAATTCCGGTGTGGGATTAAGGATCCCAAGTGCCGCTGCTCGTTTTTCCGCATCAGTATTGGGACCCTGGTAGTCCCTATGGAACTTCTGGAGAAATTTACTATCGCCTTGCGGCACTGGAATGTTTTCTGTTAATGTGCTGCCTAGCTCTGAAATTGCAGTGTTTGGCCATCTCAGCCACTCGCATCCTTCTGGGCGTAGGCGGTCGAACACCTTATCGTCGGTTGGGAGTGGCTTTGACGGCCATAGGGTGCAAGGAAGTTCTTGGGGAAATGGTTGAAATAACCGACACCTAGCTTTTTTTTTCAAATTGTCGGCTCATCTAAGGGGGAAAGGTCATAATAGAATTAAGTGAACTTGTAATGTACGTTGTGTGAAGATAACAGTATAACATTGCATTCACAAAATGTTAAGGTATAAAGAGGTGGACCACTCTTGGGGCGTACTCTTTTGGTCATCTTTTGAAAACGGTAGAGTTGGTAGGAACCAAAATCCCATTCTTTTGGTGCCATTCTACCAAAAACGGTAGACTTCGCGGACTTCAAACTTGGTCGTGGGTTGGCATCTCATAAAGAAGTGCCCAAGATGCACGGTTGGGTTTCCAGC
>REGM01000079.1:16902-46902 GCA_004194415.1 Aurelia aurita | reverse complement strand
TTTTGACGTTTAGGTGGTGAGGTAGGTGGAACAGATGGTGTATTGTGGAGGGAGGATGCAATTTCACTATATGGAGGAATATTTATGCAATTTCACTATATGGTATAATCCTGATGGCCTTGGGCATCTTTTGTCGTATAGTGACAGCATATTATAAGTTTTTGAGCAGTGGCAATATTCGCGTGGAGACATGTTTATTGTTGTTTGGTAAGACATGAGAAAATAGTTGGTATATCTTAGAAGATGGTACGCAAATGAAGAGACAGAGCATACTGTAACGTTTATTATCAATAATGCATAACTGGGTGTGCTATGTTTTAATTTTTTTGTCCTTTTTCGTCTTGTTAGGCACTGTTGCTGTTGGTTTTTGTACTTGCTTATGTTTTTTGTCCTTGTTCTTCTTTTTTTCTTCTCTTTCTGACCTTTTGGCTTTCTTGGCAGGAGAGGCCGCATCGTTCAGGTCGTCTAGGAGGTTGCGACGAGGACGAGGACGACTAGGAGCAGTAACCTCGTCGTCCTCATCACTCGACTGCAAACACGTCAACAAATCCGAAGGATTTGTCAATGTGCTTGCAGTCGGATGACTCAATAAATTGGTGGACAAGGTCATTAATGCTCCCCCAAGCACAAATGCCTCCTCCATGAATGCATCCAAGGATGCATCCTCCACCAATGCCTTCAGGGCGGCATTGGCATTCGCTTTTGATGGTGCCCCCTCTCCCAACAAGAGAAAGGGCTTCAGATTGTTATTAAGAGTCGCCAGCGACTCCTCTGCATTTTTGAACGATTTCATCTTCCTCATTACCGGTTGGTCTTTTAGTATCTCCACATTCTCGGCGACTGTGGCCTGCAGTTCTGAGACCGCATAATGCGGTCTCAGGAGCCACTCGCAGTTCCTACTGCTGGTGCGCTTCCAGACTGTTTCCAACGACGGCACTCCTTCTGCCCCTCCATAGGGGCGCAGGAAATTCTTCGGGAAATGATTAAAAAATCCTACTTTCTCTGGCGTTTGTTGAGACATACTGTAAAATAAAAGAGAGGAATAGTGAGTGACATGCGATTTGCGATTTGTTGATATGTAACAATGCAATTTCACTATATGGAGGAATAATTGTTCTTGTGGCTGTATTGTGGAGTACTGTCCTTCTGTGTGCATGTAGGAGGGAGATGGAGATGGATGTGAATGGATGGTGTGTTGTTGAGCATAGGAAGAAATTTTTTTTTTTTTTTTTTTTATATCACTGTTAAAACTACAACTACTATAAAATACAATATTCTGTGCCGTCCATAGCAGAAATAGACATGACGTCATCTGGTTCTGGCTATGAACGGCCCTTAACAAATTCTTTAACAACAATCTTAGAACAAAAAATGAGAAAAAATATATATTTAAGCACTTTGTGTACCGTGGCACCATTCTATTTTGACAGGCGCTAGCATGCGCCAGTTTAGGTTAAGTGAATTGATGTGAAAAACAATGCACTGGTGAGTCCTGTGCAAAGGTGGTTGGGATCTGAGTTACAACGAATGATGCCATGGTTCAATTGTCGTTCGCGAGATATTCACCATAACGCTAACCCCAGTTGCGAAATTAAAAAAAAATATTTTTTTCAATTTTTCTTTTGGCTAACCCTAGCTGCTAACCCTAGCTCTTGCTGCTAACCCTAACCCTAACCCTAACCCTAACCCTAACCCTAACCCTAACCCTAACCCTAACCCTAACCCCTAAACTTACTTTGTGCCCCCCGGGGTTTAACCCAGGTTTCTTCTCTATAGTCTTTCTGGGATATAGTGACTGAAATTACACACAGTGACGTCAAAACACAAATCAACAATCTGGTAGTGAGCACTAAAGTTGGAATGTGTAGGGTAAGTGTAAGTGCCTGTTGTTTGATGAGGTTTTTTTAAAGGCGAACATGCCTGTTGTTTGATGACGTCATATGATTAAATTTCAACGTATTTTTCTGCTATTTTTTGCTTACGCCGCTCATAATGGGCCTAATCTCGTAGATGAAGCTACGAGCAGTGCAGAAACTTTCAAGGATTGCCTCCCAGTTAGATGGTAGAAGATTTGAATGAAGGTTCTATGATGGCTGGTGGTTTTTTGTCTCTGTTTCGTCTTGTTCACTGCCATCTTGGCTTGATTTGATTGATTTTATTTCAATATATTTGGTTTCATCGATTACCATAGCGAAAACTTATCATGATTGCATTCGCATCAACTTAAATTTCATCCCGGTAGCTGGCTATAAGGTCTATTAATTCCCTTTTGTTGGTTCCTTTGTCCTGTCCATATTCTCCCGCTTACCCCGAATTGTTTACATAAGCGAACGTTACTTCATTTCCTAAATTTCTTTGAAATTAAATTTCCAACATGGCAATTTCTGGTCCCAAGAGATGCAAAAAGATATAATAATATAATTATTTCCCTTTGGTCAGTTTGGTTTTTAGCCTTGTCGCATAGTTATGTAATTTGATTTTGATTTGTTTGTCTTCACAGGCATGGATACGACTTGCACTTAACGATGGATTGATTGAGAGCTACTTGGATGCTGTTTGTAAAAACAAAGAAAATCTCAAGTAAAAAATTTGCCCCCTTATATCTGTTTGTGAAGCTAAACTCATAAGTGTCTTCTGTAAGCTGTCCAAATAAGTCTGGTGTTTCGTGATGCACTGCCGTTCTTGGGCGGATATGCGTCTTACTTGAGTACAGTAATTTTTTTATAAGAAACTAAGGTCCGAGGTTGGTAGGCAGTTCCTTAAACTTTAGGGCCATTTTGCTACCAAAAGTTTCTTATGCGTTTCTTATATTTTTAATGCCCCAAGTATAGAGCCAATATATTTTTGTTAGAAGGGCTTCCAAATTACTTAGTAAGAGAGTCTGTTTGCGAAATGGTCGATGAATGGTCTGTCACACAGGTGATTGACTCAGAGAACAAATCCAGAACAAAGGAAAGAAGCTAGAGCCCAGACTCTTTGAATTTTTTACATGATAGTAACGATCTTATTTCAATTCTTTTCTGGTAATCCTGCCATACAAACTTTTAATCCTCTTTTACAATTTACAGCCAATTACAAATGAGACAGATTGCGTTTAATGGTCTGTCCGACACAATGTCTGTCATGCTTTAAACCAATACTTTATGTATCAAGAACATTGCAAGAACACAAGGAACAATCATTGTAGTGTATGTCTTCCACGGATAAGAACTGAATACGCGAGGAAAGGTTTCTACTACATGGGTGCAAAGACTTTTAATGAGCTGCCACTGAGTGCAAGGACGTCTGACAATGCATCTGATTTTATGAAAATTATGAACACAATTTATACATAAGATTTTAATTTGTTATACTACAAAATTGATTTTTTTTTTAGACCTGCAGTTGTAACATATTTATATATTTTCTTTTTAAGCAGCTTTCTTTTTACAGGACAAACATTGATAACAGCAATTTCGTAATTGTTGAAGTCTTTATCCTGTTAAATAATTCGTTATTATTATTATTATTATTATTATTATTATTATTATTATTATTATTATTATTATTATTATTATTATTATTATTATTATTGATTTCTTAAATGATAGGGAAACAGTCAAGTCCCATACATTTTACAAATAGCCGAATAGCATACTCTGGTCCGGTGAGACCGAAGTGCCAAACAAGAAAAACTACCCAGTTGATATTTTGGCCTCAATTAACAAAAAGAATTCCGTGTCGGATGGACAAATGATCAACCATGTCGCAAACAGCCTCTCAAGATCTAAAAACAAGTTATAACATAATTCTCACTCAAACAANCATGTTTTATCTAGTTCAATCAATTTACTATAAAGAAAAACAACTTTTTTACTTGCGAAATGACTTTAAAGGTCTATAACTATGGTAGGCATTTTGGTGCAAAATTCAACATACGAATTTATGTTCACATTCAACAAAACTATTCCTTCAACATCCCCTTGTTCATTTTCACCGACCAAATACATTCACAATCAACGCTTCAATTCTCATTCAACATTTTAATTCTCATTCAACATTTTAATTCTCATTCAACATTTCAATTTTCATTCAACATTTCAATTCTCATTCAACATTTTAATTTGTATTCAACATTTTAATTTATATTCAACATTTTAATTTATATTCAACATTTTAATCTCACTCAACATTTTTGTATACATTCAACATTCTGATTTTATAATTCAACACTTCAATTTTCATTAACAAATTTCATGTTCATTCAACATTTCAATTTTCATTCAACAATTTCATTTTTATTCAACATTTCGTGCGCATCCCTTGTGCGCAACTATCTGACCCATGTGACTCCTTCATACTGGCGGAAAGGGAAGAGAACGATAACTTTGAGGCGACTGTGAGAAGATTTGTGAGGGAAGAGATACAAAGTTTTAGTGGTTCTGGATCCTCCGGCGTACAAAGCTTGCTTAACAGAACCCGTTCATTGATTAACTCAGCTGCTACTTCATCAGTAGCGCAAACAGCAGCCATCAACTTAAGTGCTAGGCCAAATGGAGGTGGAGCTGCAAGACCTAGGCCCAATTTGACGCTGTCTTCCTCAGGCACGTTGCAAGGAAGCCAACAACGTCGATCTCAAAATTTCCAAAACAGAAGTGTGCCAGGTCATCCATATAGACCATTGAAGAAGAAGGCTGTTCCTAAGAAGGCAACAGGTGTACCAAAAAGTGTTTATCTCCTTGATTTCAAAGTAGAGGGCGATGATTTTGAGGACAGTCCTGATCCAGAGCCACAGTGTACATTCAGTGAATCTCTGGTAGTTTTAAAGGGAGAATTTGACCTTACACCTGGCGATTCTGAAGAAAACATTCGTCAAGAGTTGTGTGAAGTTTTCAAAACAAAATTCCCAGAAATAGATGGTGATGATTTCACATTTATCAAGCGGGACAGAAATTCCCTTGTGAAACCAGCAGTGAAGAAGAACCACAAGTGGGATTTTTTGCATGTTAAGAGTTTGGTAGGCCAAGGGAGGTTGTATGTTCAACTCAAAGCTCCTTCAAGTGAAATAATTAGGAGAGCAAGCATAGGTGATGATGAATTGGATGAACCAGCATTTGGTTCTTTGTTGCCTAGTGTTCCCTATCAAGATATCAGAAGCTGGGCTGTGGATACATCAAGTGAACCTATTGCAGGCCCATCAGGCATTTCTCTTTGTACACCAACTGAACCAGCACCAAGCTCATCAGGCATAAATGAGGCAGCAAGCTCAAGCGGTTCACAAATAACAATGCTCAGGGGAATCTTTCCATATGCTGTAGAGTCTGTGTTAGAGGCTGCTATTACAAGAGAAGGCTCTGTTTCAGGTGCAGTTGATCTACTCTTGAGTAGCCAAAATGTTTTATCAGAGTCCATTGCCCAAAATGAGCACCCAAAAACTGTTAAAGAAGTGTTGAAAGATGTGAAGAAACAATTCAAGGAAGATGTATTCAAACTAAGGGTAGATGAGGAAGATTTCTTGTCAGATACATTCCATTACTACAAGGACCCATCATTTGATCCCGCCATTAGGTTGAGGATCTGCTTGAGAGGAAGCCCTGCAATTGATACTGGAGGAGTTCTCCGCCAGTTCTATACCAAGCTATTCAGAAAGCTGATACATAATGATGATGGGCTTCTTCTTTTCAAGGGGGAGCCATACAGAAAAATTCCTGCCTTTTCTAGCACAAATGTCATGACTGGAATTTTTGAGGTAGTTGGTAAAATGGTTGCTCACAGCATTTTACAAAATGGTCCAGGATTACCATTTCTGTCTCCCATTGTTTATTGGTATATAGCATCAGGCAGCATTGATTCTGCATTGTTGATGGCCCCAAGCATGGATGTTGGTGATCCAAGAGTAGAGGCAGTTGTAAGAAAGGTAAGAGTTTTAAAATTATTGGATATACAGGGGCACAGTTGATGGGCTAATGTGAACTTGAACACATCATCAACTTTTATCTCCTAGCCTGTTTGTTAGTGTTTTGTGCTATTAACATTTGATTTTACATTGAAATCTATCAAAATGCTTGGATATTTTCCCAAAATTTCATGTAGATATGTAAATACAATCCAGCAGAATTGTAAAAGTTGCTCTCACTGCTATAATTTCATACTAGAATGGAGAATATCTAGGGCAGAGTGAGAGACGCTAGGGAGGCAAAGGGGTGCGGTCATCCCCAGTCGTGGAGAACAGTGACCTTTTATTTGAAAACAATAGAACTAAAAAATTATTTTTAACAGAAACAATAGCTTTGCGACCCCTTAATATTTGGCAACGTGCCTGCCACTGCTTTAGGGGTAGTCAAGGGAGGTACATACCAGTTGTTATACATAGTGCTTTACAAGAGGCATTACCACGAATTAATTTGAGGTTAATTAATTAGTTGATTACAAGACAAGAGATGTAATTAGAGATATGATATCAGTGATTACCACTGCTGAATGGTTGTTGATCTATATCACGAGATATCCAAGTAAAATTTCAGTCATTAATGTATAGAATTTCTAAATTTGTCTAAATCTAAACTTTTCTTTGTGTATTATGCATGAATGATCAAACTCACAATTGATTGGAAAGGTTATTAGGCAATTTGTGCTAATGGTCAAGTTTTTTTCTGCTCAAGGTTCAAGAAGCCAACAGTGCAGAGCTGCTTTCTTTGCGGTCAGATGATGAATTTCTGCAGTTAATGGAGGAATGTGGAGAAAGACGAATACTGTGTGTAAGTGAACTTTTAATCAGGTCAAGCATTTAGTGTCCCTATCAACAGAGCTGTGATTTTAGTTTCCCTATCCACCGAGCTCTTGGATCTTTTCATGCCGGTCAGTTTTCTTGCTGTTTTATATTTAGCCTTTAGTGCAGGTCCTTTAAAGTGGTGTCATAAAGAACTTTTTTCAGTGATATAATTTCAACTGAAACTGATGAAAATGAAATGCAGTTGATGTGGGTGACATGCTGCATATTCAGATTTTCAGTCAGGAAGCTCAACTTTGCTGTGAATTAGACAGGCCATAACAGTAAGCAAGGAAACATGGCATTTCTAGTTATATTAGAATGGGAAGTTTGTTAACCGTACACAAGAAGCCTGTATTCATTCAAGTTACAGATGTTTACATTAGTAGCCTGCACGGCCTAGAAAAAGTCTTACTGTAAAGTTCTTTTGTAACCAACTTCTTTTATAAAAATTCTTGAGAACTCTTAAAACATCTTTGTGAATTCTGAAGAATTCTTGCAAATTTAGAGAAGCTATAAGCTTTAACGGACTGTACTATGTACAGTTAAATATTGGAGTAACATACATTTTGGTTCTTAAAGTTCTTAAGAATTACGTATATTTCTTATTAATTCTTATGAATCATGGATGTTATGTTACGAAAGTACTGTACTGTAGGTTTTTCCTCTTATTCAAAGGCAATACAAAATTGATACTTTTTTACTACTTTTCAGGAGTCAAATAGACTAAGTGTGATACAATCCTTGGTAACTCAAGTCTTGATCAAGAATAAAGTAATCCTTGACCAGCTTAGAAAAGGCCTCTCTATACTTGGCTTGCTGTCAAAGATTGAAGTTTATCCAGAGCTTTTTGCAAAGCTTTTTATCCATAGTGAGGAACTCTGTGCTGCACATATCAAAGAGCTTCTAGCTATTGATGATTGCCATGATCAGGCTTCTGTAGCCTCCTATCAGATGTTGATGAGATTCCTAGATGGTGCAACTGATGGGCAGCTGAGGCAGTTTTTACTCTTTGCTACAGGGACTGAACTTGCAGGTTCATTAGCACCTGGTGCAATACAGGTCTCATTTGAAAATTGTGATGCAATATATGCATCTACTTGCTTGATGGAGGTAAAGATCCCTCAGACTTTCTATAATTATGAACAATTCAAGGCAGCCATGGAGGCTGTGATTGTGAAAGACACCTTTACAACACCATGATGCTGTTGTTATAGATGAAGAAATGCTTACAAATTTAACCAAAAAGGCTGTAATTTCTTATGTGCATGCATTCCTAAAGAACAAATAAGGTTTATTGATTGCTGTGGATGAGCATTACAGTAAGAACCCACCATTGAGAAACCAGGTTTTCAAAATCAGACTCTTGTATGCTTTATTGACATTTTGACAATTTGTTTTGAGATAAGCTTACCAATATGATCTGATAGAAAGGTTAGATCTAGTAGCTGCTTCATTAGAAATGAATTTGGAGTTTAAATCCACATTTTCAAGCATTTTTCTGCAATGAATTTGTATAATCTTAAGGGAATAATTTATAAAAAAAATCAACTCTGCTGTGTCTTAGAAGGCAATTTCTTAGAGGTGGGTTTTTACTGTATCCTCAGCTGTTTTTGTTAAAATGTTTATGTTCTTGATTTTGTTGTAATAAGGGGGTAAATATTCTTCAAAATACATTAGTTTTTCTATTAATGCAAATTCCCATGAACTTCTGTCTTCCTTTTTGAGGTTTACCAAATATGATTCAACAAAAACATCTTCAATAACTGCCCATATGAAGATATGAGAAAAGATTTAGTACCTTGGTCATATTTTGAAGAATAGATACCCTTAGATTAATCCCTGTTGTGTTGGTGAGAAAACACCATACAAAGTAAACATAAACCCAGGGGATAGGGGAGGGGTACTCACTAATATTCACTGACAGGTATGTACCCCTCATAAGGATGGGGTTTGCAAGGGAAAAATCCCTCAAACGGGGTGTACTTTTTTTAATTTCCCTAAAGTGGGCCTAAACGCTGAACTTCTTGAAATTCTATTGTTTGAAAAGCCATTACATCATCATAGAAGAGGCTTAGTCTTAAAAATCTCAGGGGTACATCCCTGTACACATTTGGGTCAAGTACCCCCCCCCAGGCATAAACCGCTTGTTTTGTTTTGTTTTGTTTGCGAAGCAATTGTCTAGAAAGGATGATTCAATGTATGCTTTAGCTTCAATGTGTAGTTTCTAGTTTTTGTTTCCTGCGTTACCGCAATTGCTTACAATTTAGCTTCCATATATTACAATAAAGCTGGCTAAGCCGAGGGACATATCACTTCGCAAAAATCTCGTGCACCTTTGGCAAAATCCCTTTCTTTTGAAGGTAAATCCTAAAAATCCTGTTTTGAAAATTTCTTGCTCGGTTTTTAAAGAGTGATACACCCCTCGAGCTGAGCTAGACAGAAATCAATCCTGGGCATAGTAACAATTTCGTGATATCTTACTTGCACGACGAAACGCTATGATTCTCCAATCACTAAACTCAACTTGCTATTGTTAGTGTAATAACTAACCAATAATTGAACCATGGTTCAAGTGGGGTTTTCCCCTAGATGTGTAAATGATGTAAAGATGTACCACATACAAGCTTATATACTGCAGATACGTAATTGTATTTAGGTGGAATGAGTTGCATAAATGATAAACACTTCTTAATTATCACCTTGATGAATTTCCATTGTAAGTAAAATTGATAATGCTTGTTCGTACAAATCTATCCCAAAACTGTCAGATTGCACTAAGGGATCCACTTGCCTTGATAGTTGACTCAGGACGTAATCATTGAGCTCAATTTGAACATCCTCAACTTCCACTTGCGCTAATCCATCATCAGTTGGATGAGGAGCGTTTGGGTCATAGCCATACCATTGCAAATCGTCTAAATTTGTTGCTGAATCTGCAACATCCGCCACAGCTGGAAGCTGACGGTTCCGTTGGTCAATCATACCATTTGTCCAAAGCTGTGTGGGTGTCCAGTTATGCTCCGTACGGATGGGATGGTAGTTCCATGCGTCCGAAAACATTTCCAATGATCGATTGATACGTGGCAAATAAACATAGTGAAGCGCAAATAGCTGTCTTGGGTCATCTTTAATCAGTGCACCAGTCTCCTCCATAGCCTGAAAGGTGTAATAGTAGATGTGCACAACTGCCCTGAAAACGTCCCTCCACAGTCGTTCAATCCTTTGATTGTGGGTTGAAGATCCGGCCAGATAGCTGCCTCTATTTGCTCCTCTCCTTTCTTCCATTAAACTCCAAACTATGACATTTTCACCGCCATGGTCACTGCGTAGCCTAGATGGCCACTCGAAATCATCAGTTGCTTTCAGAAATGCCTCTGCAACTGTTTCGCTCTTGTTATTAGTCGCACACTTCAAAAAAACTATAACGCGAGAAAAGCCGTCTATTCCGCCATGAATAACAAAACCCCAGCGTATGAGGCTGTGGTGACCATCAATATGCCACAGGCTGTTGGGACCAGCAACAGAATATGCTCTTCTTGAGATAACTACTGCCCAGCGCACCCTCGCATTTTCCGGATCTACACGTGCAATTGACTGTCTTATCCTATTTCTCTGCACCCTCAGGCCCGAGGATTTTAGATGGCCGGCAACCAAAGAATAGCCTACTAAACTACCATGACCTCCCATGAAGGAACTTACAGCCAGGTCCAGTTCTTCGTCAGATATCGAGGAATACCCGGTGACGTCCTGTATCCCATATTCTACAACGCGGCGTCGCAAGGTCCATCTCGACATTAGGAGCATCTTAGATATATCTGTCCATGTGAAGCCTGCTGAGCGCAAGCAAAGCAGTTGTTCCTCCGACACTGAACATCGTGGACGACCCACAAGATTGCTCCTTTCCACAGTGGGGACCGTGCAATACAATGCGATGCGTTGGCCATTTCTGGAATGACAAAGGTTGCGATTCCAGTGAAGGCACAGGGTTAAAAAATTATCGAGGGTTTCTTCCAGAACTCCTATGAGTGGCCTATTGCTTTGCGATAAAGGAAGAATCTGTTGAAGCGCCAAAATGATGTATTCCATCCGTATACGAACAATCTCTAGTGAATTGACATCTGTTGTGCCTAGCGAGCGCTCGTACTGGTTAAGTACATCTGTCACCGTTTCCCAAAAAGCAGTCCAACTGTTTGGATCATTCTCCGCCATCTTTGCTTTGCTTTCTGCCGAGGCCTTCAAGAAACGTAGCAAAGATGCGTCCCAGGAATGCGCATGAATTGTTGAATAAAGTTGAAAATGTTGAATAAAAATGAAATTGTTGAATGAAAATTGAAATGTTGAATGAACATGAAATTTGTTAATGAAAATTGAAGTGTTGAATTATAAAATCAGAATGTTCAATGTATACAAAAATGTTGAGTGTAGATTAAAATGTTGAATATAAATTATAATGTTGAATACAAATTAAAATGTTGAATGAGAATTGAAATGTTGAATGAGAATTGAAATGTTGAATGAGAATTAAAATGTTGAATGAGAATTAAAATGTTGAATGAGAATTGAAGCGTTGATTGTGAATGTATTTGGTCGGTGAAAATGAACAAGGAGATGTTGAAGGAATAGTTTTGTTGAATGTGAACATAAATTCGTATGTTGAATTTTGCACCAAAATGCCTACCATAGAATTTTGCACCAAAATACCTACCATATATAACTTACTAAATGTAATTTTTTAAAGGAGTTATTCATAGTGGTTAACCATAATTCATCAATGTTTGTCCATTTTCATTTATTGTCCTTATGTAAGAGTTTGTTACATGTTTTAACTCTTTGAAGCTATTTTCTATCAAGAAACAAGGCTGTTTAACTTAGTAAATGTGTTAAACTTGCTATTTCAGTAGTTTCAATGGATTTTTGTATTGTGGCTAACCATAGTTGATAAAACTTTAGTAGAACTATAAGTGTCTATTTTCATTATTAGGCTTAATTAAAGGGTTTCTGTCATGTTTTATCTAGTTCAAGCAATTTACTATAAAGAAAAACAACTGTTTTACTTGCGAAATGACTTTAAAGGTCTATAACTTACTAAATGTAGTTATTTAAAGGAGTTATTCATAGTGGTTAACCATAATTCATCAATGTTTGTCCATTTTCATATATTGTCCTTATGTAAGAGTTTGTTACATGTTTTAACTCTTTGAAGCTATTTTCTATCAAGAAACAAGGCTGTTTAACTTAGTAAATGTGTTAAACTTGCTATTTCAGTAGTTTCAATGGATTTTTGTATTGTGGCTAACCATAGTTGATAAAACTTTAGTAGAACTATAAGTGTCTATTTTCATTATTAGGCTTAATTAAAGGGTTTCTGTCATGTTTTATCTAGTTCAAGCAATTTACTATAAAGAAAAACAACTGTTTTACTTGCGAAATGACTTTAAAGGTCTATAACTTACTAAATGTAGTTATTTAAAGGAGTTATTCATAGTGGTTAACCATAATTCATCAATGTTTGTCCATTTTCATATATTGTCCTTATGTAAGAGTTTGTTACATGTTTTAACTCTTTGAAGCTATTTTCTATCAAGAAACAAGGCTGTTTAACTTAGTAAATGTGTTAAACTTGCTATTTCAGTAGTTTCAATGGATTTTTGTATTGTGGCTAACCATAGTTGATAAAACTTTAGTAGAACTATAAGTGTCTATTTTCATTATTAGTCTTAATTAAAGGGTTTCTGTCATGTTTTATCTAGTTCAAGCAATTTACTATAAGGAAAAACAACTGTTTTACTTGCGAAATGACTTTAAAGGTCTATAACTTACTAAATGTGGTTATTTAAAGGAGTTATTCATAGTGGTTAACCATAATTCATCGATGTTTGTCCATTTTCATTTATTGTCCTCATGTAAGAGCTTGTTACATGTTTTAAATCTTCGAAGCTATTTTCTATCAAGAAACAAGGCTGTTTAAACTTAGTAAATGTGTTAAACTTGCCATTTCAGTAGTTTCAATGGATTTTTGTATTGTAGCTAAATATAGTTGATAAAACTTTAGTAGAACTGTAAGTGTCTATTTTCATTATTATGTTTAATTTAAAGGGTTTCTGTCATGTTTTATATTTAACTAGTTTAAACTATTTAAAGCAATCTCTTATAAAGAAAAACAGCCGTTTTTTATAGTAAATGTGTTTTAAAGTCTATAACTTACTAAATGTAACTATTTAATGGTGTTGTGCATTATGGACTAACACAGTTGATTTTATAATCGTTCACTTTCAATTATTGGCTTAATTTAAGCTTATTAAACTAGTTTAAACTATTTAAAGCAATCTCTTATAAAGAAAAACAGCCGTTTTACATATTATATGTGTTTTAAAGTCTATAACGTGCTAAATTTATGTATTTAATGGTGTTGTGCATTATGGAATACCATATTTGATCTATAATTGTCTATTTTCACTGCTTGGCCTAAGTTAAGCGTTTTTGACATGTTTTAATTATTTAAAGCTAGTTCTTATAATCAAACAAGGCTTGGCTACTAAGCAAATTTCTTTAACTTGCTAAATTAGCTGTTTTAATATTGTTATGGATAGAGGCTAATCAAAGCTGATAAAATTTTAGTTGATCAAAGGAAGTCTTTGTTCATTTGTTGGCTTAATTTAAGCGTTTTTGATTAGTTTAAACTATTTGAAGCAATTTCTTATAAAGAAAAAATGGCGTTTTACATAGTAAATGTGTTTTAAAGCTTATAACGTTCTAAAGGTAGGTATGTCATGGTGTTGTGCAATATGGAATACCATAGTTGATCTATAATTGTCTATTTTCAAATATTGGCCTAAGTTAAGCGTTTGTGTCATGTTTTAACTATTTAAAGCTAATTTTTATAACCAAACTAGACTTGGCTACTTAGCAAATGTCTTTAACTGGCTAAATTAGTTGTTTTAATGTTCTTGTGGATAGTGGCTAATCAAAGTTGATAAAATTTTAGTTGATCAAAGGATGTCTTTGTTCATTTGTTGGCTTAATTTAAGCGTTTTTGACTAGTTTAAACTATTTGAAGCAATTTCTTATAAAGGAAGAGTGCCGTTCTACATAGCAAATGTGTTTTAAAGCCTATAACGTACTAAATGCAACAAGAGCAGATTTTGTAACAATAGCGAAACTCGCCTTTGATTGACACGCCATTTCAAAGAGATTAGCGATTGCAGACAAAGGGATTTCAACGGCCGAGTAATCAAGCCAAGGATGTAAACAAAGCAGACCGCAAAAGTTGCCGTGAAACATAGGTAAGAAACTCAGTCCTTGTGCACGTGAAAAGGGGTTTTTAAAAGAAGAAATGAGTATATATCGAAAGAAGAAGGATATATCTAAACTTCTACCGCCTAAATTTCATTTATTCAATTCAGAAGCCCAGCAATAAATCTTTGAATTACACACACAAACGTACCAGATTTGTAATGCTTAATTTTCAGCTTCTGAATTGAATAAATGAAATTTAGGCGGTAGATGTTTAGATATATCCTTCTTCTTTCGATATATACTCATTTCTTCTTTTAAAAACCCCTTTTCACGTGCACAAGGACCGAGTTTCTTACCTATGTTTCACGGCAACTTTTGCGGTCTGCTCTGTTTACATCCTTGGCTTGATTACTCGGCCGTTGAAATCCCTTTGTCTGCAATCGCTAATCTCTTTGAAATGGCGTGTCAATCAAAGGCGAGTTTCGCTATTGTTACAAAATCTGCTCTTGTTACTAAATGCAGGTATTTGATGGTGTTTTGCATTATGGAATAACATAGTTGATTTTATAATCGTTTACTTTCAATTATTGGCTTAGTTTAAGCATATTTAACTAGTTTATACTATTTAAAGCAATCTCTTACAAAGAAAAACAGCCGTTTTACAATGTGTTTTAAGTCTATAACGTAATAAATGTAGGTCTTTAATGGTGTTGTGCATTATGGAATATCATAGTTGATTTTATAATCGTTTACTTTTAATTGTTTGCTTAATTTAAGCTTATTTAACTAGTTTAAGCTATTTGAAGCAATCTCTTATAAAGAAAAACAGCCGTTTTACATAGTAAATGTGTTTTAAAGCCTATATAACGTTCTAAATGTAGGTATTTCATGGTGTTGTGCATTATGGAATACCATAGTTGATCTATAATTGTCTATTTTCAAATATTGGCCTAAGTTAAGCGTTTGTGTCATGTTTTAACTATTTAAAGCTAGTTTTTATAACCAAACTAGACTTGGCTACTTAGCAAATGTCTTTAACTGGCTAAATTAGTTGTTTTAATGTTGTTGTGGATAGTGGCTAATCAAAGTTGATAAAATTTTAGTTGATCAAAGGATGTCTATGTTCATTTGTTGGCTTAATTTAAGCTTGTTTAACTAGTTTAAACTATTTAAAGCAATCTCTTATAAAAAAACAGTCGTTTTTCATAGTAAATGTGTTTTAAAGTCTATAACGTACTAAATGTAGGTATTTAAAGGTGTTGTGCATTATGGAATACCATATTTGATCTATAATTGTCTATTTTCAATGTTTGGCCTAAGTTAAGCGTTTTTGACATGTTTTAACTATTTAAAGCTTGTTTTCATCACCAAACAAGGTTTTGTTACTTAGCAAATGTCTTTAACTTGCTAAATTTGTTGTTTTAATGTTATTGTGGATAGTGGCTATTCAAAGTTGATAAAATTTAAGTTGCTCAAGTGTGTCTATGTTCATTTGTTGGCTTAATTTAAGTGTTTTTGACTAGTTTGAACTATTTGAAACCATTTCTTATAAAGAAAGACAGCCTTTTTACATAGTAAATGTGTTTTAGAGTCTATAACTTACTCAATATAGGAATTAAATGGTGTTGTGCATTATGGAATACCATAGTTGATCTATAATCGTTTATTTTCAATTATCGGCTTAATTTAAGCGTTTTTAACTAGTTTAAGCTATTTGAAGCAATCTCTTATAAAGAAAAACAGCCGTTTTACATAGGAAATGTGTTTTAAAGCATATAACTTACTAAATGTCGGTATTTAATGGTGTTGTGCGTTATTGAATAACATAATTGATTTTATAATTGTTTACTTTTAATTATTTGCTTAATTTAATCGAGCATTTACGTCAGTAAATATGGTTAACGCAGCAGGCACTTTGTTTTGTCTAAAACCAGTCATGCATTACTTCCCTCGTTCGTTGTTTGTTGAGTTCAGTTCATGTCCTAGTCCAAGAGTTCTCGCTAAAATTGTTTTCGATCAAGATTATGTTGGTCATACGTTGCTGCAATCATCATATGGTATCGTTGCAAGACTTCGTGAAGCAAGGCTACATTCGATGATCATATTGAAATGTCTAGTCACATTGCATTGGTTCGAAAGAGCATGGAGATGAAAAGTCTTCCTTCCTCAAACGGCGTAGGCCTATAATAGTTGGCTCACAAGATCGATCAAGAACAAGATCGTTTTATCACAGACATGACTATGGTTTTATCCATCACTTTGTTTGGATTTGACTTATAAAGACACTTATGTCAATTTAAACTTCTGTTCGAAATCACTGCAGTATGATGTGGTTTGTCATGGCCCAGAAACTCGATTCGAATCTCTGAAGGAAAGCTCAAATATTTGGCCCCAAGATTATTGGGTGCTCAAAACAACAACAAAGTACAAAATGCAAGGGGGGATGTTTAGATTCACAAACTGCCACTATCTACAAACTTTTAATCCCCAGTAGTGGGCTTCAACTTCCATTGCTTTTTTCATCAACTATGTCCAGTGAAATATTGCAAGCCTAAATTATATACAATGAGACTGAAGGCAGTGAACTGGGTCAAGAGAATAAAGAGCAGTGTTGTTGCAGCAATAAATCAAGGACATAGACTTGCTGGGTTTCTAAATGAAATAACAATGTGAAATTTATCAGTTGCTATGCACAGGCAGCATGTCAATAAATACAAAATGGCAACTTTCCGTCATCACTGATGTACAACTCATGCGGATAACTGCTCAAAACCACAATGGCAGCAGCATTGCAAGGTATCTGGTCTTCGACCTTCTAATCTTCTGTTGTTTGCATCCCCCGCCTTTCCCACCCCTTCCCTTGTTACCTTGCACAAGAATGAATTGCTCTAGAATGACAAAGTAGCTGGAGTTTGTTTTAGTTTCTACTCATCCCAATGTCACAGGGCCAGATAATCAAGGACTGCNTGACTAGGGTTTTATCCATCACTTTGTTTGGATTTGACTTATAAAGACACTTATGTCAATTTAAACTTCTGTTCGAAATCACTGCAGTATGATGTGGTTTGTCGTGGCCCAGAAACTCGATTCGAATCTCTGAAGGAAAGCTCAAATATTTGGCCCCAAGATTATTGGGTGCTAAAAATAAGAACGAAGTACAAAATGCAAGAGGGAATGTTTAGATTCACAAACTGCCACTTGTCTACAAACTTTTAATCCCCAGTAGTGGGCTTCAACTTCCATTGCTTCTTTCATCAACTATGTCCAGGGAAATATTGCAAGCCTAAATTATATACAACGAGACTGAAGGCAGTGAACTCAGTCAAGAGAATAAAGAGCAGTGTTGTTGCAGCAATAAATCAAGGACATAGACTTGCTGGGTTTCTAAATGAAATAACAATGTGAAATTATCAGTTGCTATGCACAGGCAGCATGTCAATAAATACAAAATGGCAACTTTCCGTCATCACTGATGTACAACTCATGCGGATAACTGCTCAAAACCACAATGGCAGCAGCATTGCAAGGTATCTGGTCTTCGACCTTCTAATCTTCTGTTGTTTGCATCCCCCGCCTTTCCCACCCCTTCCCTTGTTACCTTGCACAAGAATGAATTGCTCTAGAATGACAAAGTAGCTGGAGTTTGTTTTAGTTTCTACTCATCCCAATGTCACAGGGCCAGATAATCAAGGACTGCTGAGTTGCTCGCAATGCTTATAAACAAGTGAAGATCAATATCACAACTATTGCTATGCCCTTGCCAATTTTACTCCCATTTTAAAGTTATCCAACCATTTATATCATAGACAAACCTTATCTGTCTTGCTTTATTTGTTTACTTTGTCTTATTTTGTTTTTCATCAACCAAGCCTTCAGCATTGAAGTTGTCGATTAAACAGTAGAATTAAAAACAGAAGAACTGTAAACCAGGGATTATAACCTAGGTATTCCAAGTTCCTCTCATGTTAGCTGACACAATAACAGTTATGTTCATTCTGTTAACGCCATTGGCTTACAAAGCAATCAGTACCACAAGATCACTTCATCCAGGGTGCAGAAGCTCCAACACAAAGTGACTCGAAGCTATGTGAAAAAGTAAATTGGATATCCATAATAATCCAGCAGAATCCATTTACTGCGAAAAAAAAACAAAAACAAATTTCCCAATTCAGCAACCCCGCCCTCCCTTCTCCTTTGTTTTCTTGCAGGTCCATTAGTTTCACAACCTCCTTGTTGTTTTTTTTGGCGCAACAATACAATTCTCACTCACTGCAGAAGAACAAGGAACGTTATTTCTCAGGATTACAGTATAGTTCAAATATAACGATATATTACAACGATTGAACAAATTTCCCAATTGAGCAACCCTCCCCCTCCTTTGTTCTTCTTGCAGTGCAACAATAAAAAATTCTAACTCATCACAGGAGGAAAAAGAAATGTGTTTCCTCAGGATTCCACAAAGGATAAAATAGTTCTAATAAACCATAACATATTGATTACAAAAAACAAAACAATTCCCCCAATTCAGCAACCCCCCCAATCCCCTTTGTTGTTTCTTGCAGGTCTATTACTTCACAACCTCCCCAATGTTTCTTTGCTTTTTTTCAACAATAAAATTCTAACTCATTGCAGAAGAAGGACAAGGAATGTGATTTCTCAGGATTACAAGAAGAAGGACAATAATTCCAATATAACCATATTATTACAATGACAGAGCAAATTTCCCAAATTCAGCAACCCTCCCCTTCTACTTTGTTTTCTCTTGCAGGTCCTTTGTTGCTCATCCCCAATGTTTTTGTGCAACGATATAATTCTAACTCATTACAGGAGAGGAAAAAGGAATGGGTTTTCTCAGGATTATAAGAAGAATGAAAATAGATTGAATATAACCATATATTAATTGCAAGAAAAAACAACAAATTCCCCCGATTCCGCAACCCTCCCCCTCTCCTATGTTTTTTTTTTCTTGCAGGTCTATTAGTTCCACAGCATCCCCAACGTTTTCCTTTTGTGCAACAATAAAATTCTAACTCATTGCAGAAAACTAGAACAAGGAATGCGTTTTCTCAGGATTACAAGAAGGATGAAAATAGTTCTAATATAACCATATATTGCCAACAACAACAAACAGAATTCCCCCAGTTCAGCAACCCTGCCCCCCCCTCTCCTTGGTTTTTCTTTCAGGTCCATTAGTCTTACAACTTCATTAAATTTTCTTTCTTTTGGGTAGCAATAAAATTCTAACGCATTGCAGGAGAAGAANTCAGGATTACAAGAAGGATGAAAATAGTTCTAATATAACCATATATTGCCAACAACAACAAACAGAATTCCCCCAGTTCAGCAACCCTGCCCCCCCCTCTCCTTGGTTTTTCTTTCAGGTCCATTAGTCTTACAACTTCATTAAATTTTCTTTCTTTTGGGTAGCAATAAAATTCTAACGCATTGCAGGAGAAGAACAACAGCCACAAAATGTGTTTTTTCTTTCAGAAATACAGATCAACAGGAATAGTTCCAATATAAAACAATGTGCAGGTCAAATTGAATTCATGGCAGGGAAAGAACTTTACAAAGAAATGTTTCAGGATTAATAATAAAGAATAATAAAGTGCAAATTGTGTCAACGAATAATGCGAATCCACAGTTCCCTGATCATGCAACCCCCCCTCTCCTTTTGTCTTTGTTGTTGCAGGTCCAGCAGGTTGACAACAGTGTACCACAAGCCTCATTGATGAAACTTAATTGCAAAAAGCAAAACAGCACAAAAATAATAATAATCTAATAAGAATGCTTTAGACATGTCAGCAGGATTCAACATTGTTAGAACATAGTACAAAGTGAAATCCACATTTCCTGATCTAGCATCCCCCCTCTCTCTCTTCCTTCGCCTGCATCCAATTATCCAATTAATTATCCAAATATCCAATTATCCAATGCATCCAATTAAAGCGAAGGCACCACTTTATGCCTTGCAAAAATAATTTGAAGTTCAGACATAAGTTTATATGATTTCACTTAATTTTTTAACCCGAAAGTTATAGCAAAGTCTAACCACATCACATACAGCTAAAACTTTCGGTTAAAGCCTCAACTGTTCTTATAGAACAGCCAGTGCTCTCGCTTTTGTTTTCTTTCACAGGTATCTAGAGTTGCAAGATGCAAAACCCAGCTCAAAGGGAGAACCACCATTGACAACCAGCTTCAGACTGTTCAAAAAATGTTCAGCAAAGAGAAGGGACTTTACCAGAACCGGATTGTTAGTATGCACGTTGTACTTATGAGTGAACTATTCACCTCAACCGAATGAAAGGAGAGAGGTTAAGATGTTAATACTAATAATGTGAAAAATGAAAATGAAAGGTTAAAAACTGATAATTGAAATTGGAAATGTTTTGAAGCAAAAGACAGAAAAACGGTCCCCTGTCAAGATAGCTGCTAGCCACCGTTCATGAATGACAACCAGAAATACATAACTCCTTATCAGAAATGGTACAAACTTTCTGGCAACAAACTCGCCCCAAGGGGCTTGACACAGCACAAAGTCTTAGGATGGGTGCCACCAGCACAGCAGCATCAGCAAATCCTCCATTTGCTACCAGCCCTAAATAAGAACACCCGCTAACGTCGTAGATCATGTCCCTTGTGAGTTACCTAGGACAGGTCACACCCGATCCAATGGCTGGCAACCTTAGAAAATAGTTCATTGCATGTGGTAGACTGGGGCGAAACTTTGGCGAAACTTTGGCGGTCATGGCCACCTCTCAGTCCCACCTCTCAGTCTCGGTCATGGTCATTGATTCAGTCCCAACTTGTATTCTTTAGTCTCCAGTCAGGATGATAGATATGTCCTAATCCCCCTTACTTAGAATGAATCAAGGAATCCGCCCATTACCGACCCCTTTCACACTGCAACCAAGAATTGTTGCAACGTTAGGGCCACCGGATAAAGCAATACAAAATATCAGAATGTTTTCAAAGTTATATGTTGAAAGAAATATAAAATGAATTGAATGAATGAATCCGCCCATTACCGACCCCTTTCCCACTGCAACCAAGAATTGTTGCAACGTTAGGGCCACCGGAAAAGAGTTGTGTGTATATTGAGCTTTACGCTTTGGTCAATAGTTTTGTTTGTTGTCTGGCAATTTTACAGTGATATTTTCGAACATGATACGATCCCAAGTACTGCCACATGCCATGTCTTCTTGCTTGTGTTCTCTATAGCGCTGCACGGGGTTAATCGATCATTTACGTCAGTAAATATGGTTAACGCAGCAGGCACATTGTTTTGTCTAAAACCAGTCATGCATGACTTCCCTCGTTCGTTGTTCGTTGAGTTCAGTTCATGTCCTAGTCCAAGAGTTCTCGCTAAAATCGTTTTCCCTCCTCCCTACCCTTACATGTTTTTTCCTTCCAGGGTCGTATATAAACCCCTACAAATCATCCATAATTGTAAGTGCGGTCATGGCCACCTCTCAGGTGGCACTTACATTGATTCAGTGCCAACTTGTATTCTTTAGTCTCCAGTCAGGATGATAGATATGTCCTAATCCCCCTTACTTAGAATGAATCGAGGAATCCGCCCATTACCGACCCCTTTCACACTGCAACCAAGAATTGTTGCAACGTTAGGGCCACCGGATAAAGCAATACAAAATATCAGAATGTTTTCAAAGTTATATCTTGAAAGAAATATAAAATGAATTGAATGAATGAATCCGCCCATTACCGACCCCTTTCCCACTGCAACCAAAAATTGTTGCAACGTTAGGGCCACCGGAAAATAGTTGTGTGCATATTGAGCTTTACGCTTTGGTCAATAGTTTTGTTTGTTTTCTGGCAATTTTACAGTGATATTTTCGAAAATGATACGATCCCAAGTACTGCCACATGCCATGTCTTCTTGCTTGTGTTCTCTATAGCGCTGCACGGGGTTAAGCTTATTTAACTTGTTTAAACTATTTAAAGCAATCTCCCATAAAGAAAAAGAGCCGTTTTAGATAGGAAATGTGTTTTAAAGTCTATAACGTACTAAATGTAAGTATTTACTGGTGTTCTGCATTATTGAATACCATAGCTGAACTATAATAGTCTATTTTTAATTATTGGCCTAAGTTAAGCTTTTGTGACATGTTTTAACTATTTAAAGCTAGTTTGTATAATTAAACAAGGCTTTGCAACTTAGCAAATGTATTTAGCTTGCTAATTTAGTTTCTTTAATGTTATTGTGAATAGTAGCTATTCAAAGTTGATAAAATTTAAGTTGCTCAAGTGTGTCTATGTTCATTTGTTGGCTTAATTTAAGCGTTTTTGACTAGTTTAAACTATTTGAAACCATTTCTTATAAAGAAAGACAGCCTTTTTACATAGTAAATGTGTTTTAAAGTGTATAACTTACTCAATATAGGAATTAAATGGTGTTGTGCATTATGGAATACCATAGTTGATCTATAATCGTTTATTTTCAATTATTTGCTTAATTTAAGCGTTTTAAATAATTTAAACTATGTAAAGCAATCTCTTATAAAGATAAACAGCCGTTTTACATAGTAAATGTGTTTTAAAGTCTATAAATTGCTAAATGTAACTATTTAATGGTGTTGTGCATTATGGATTAACATAGTTGATTTTATAATCGTTTACTTTCAATTATTGGCCTAACTTAAGCGTTTATGATTAGTTTAAACTATGTGAAATCAATTCTTATAAAGAAAAACATCCGTTTTACATAGTAAATGTTTTTGAAAGTCTATAACTTACTAAATGTAGGACTTTAATGTTGTATTGCATTATGGAATACCATAGTTGATCTATAATTGTCTATTTTCAATTAATGGACTAAGTTAAGCGTTTGTGACAAGTTTGAACTATTTAAAGCTAGTTTTTATAATCAAAAAAGGCTTGGCTACTAAGCAAATTTCTTTAACTTGCTAAATTAGCTGTTTTAATATAGTTATGGATAGAGGCTAATCAAAGCTGATAAAATTTTAGTTGATCTAAGGGTTTCTATGTTCATTTGTTTGGTTAATTTAAGCGTTTTTTACTAGTTTAAACTAGTTGAAGCAATTTCTTATAAAAGAAAAACGGTCGTATTACATAGGAAATGTGTTTTAAAGCCTATAACTTACTAAATGTAGGAATTTAATGGTGTTGTGCATTATGGAATAACAATGTTGATCTATAATGGTCTATTTTCAATTATTGGCCTAAGTTAAGCGTTTGTGTCATGTTTTAACTAATTAAAGCTAGTTTTTATAACCAAACATGGCTTTCCTACTTAGCAAATGTCATTAACTTGCTAAATTTGTTGTTTTAATGTTGTTGTGGATAGTGGCTAATACAAGTTGATAAAATTTTAGTTGCTCTAACTGTGTCTATGTTCATTTGTTGCCTTAATTTAAGCGTTTTTGACTAGTTCAAACTATTTGAAACCATTTCTTACAAAGAAAAACAGCTGTTTTACATAGTAAATATTTTTTAAAGTCTATAACTTGCTAAATGTAACTATTTAATGGTGTTGTGCATTATGGACTAACATAGTTGATTTTATAATCGTCTACTTTCAATTGTTGGCTTAATTTAAGCTTATTTAACTAGTTTAAACTATTTAAAGCAATCTCTTATAAAGAAAAACAGCCGTTTTACATAGTAAATGTGTCTTAAAGTCTATAACGTACTAAATGTAGGTATTTAATAGTGTTGTGCATTATAGAAGACCATATTTGACCAATAATTGTCTATTTTAAATGTTTGGCCTAAGTTAAGCGTTTTTGTCATGTTTCAACTATTTAAAGCCAGTTTTTTATAACCAAACAAGGCTTGGCTACTTAGCAAATGTCTTTAACTTGCTAAATTAGTTGTTCTAATGTTGTTGTTGAAAGTTTTTAATCAAAGCTGATAAAATTTTAGTTGATCTAAGGGTTTCTATGTTTATTTGTTTGGTTAATTTAAGCGTTTTTGACTAGTTTAAACTAATTGAAGCAATTTCTTTTAAAGGAAAAACGGCCGTATTACATAGGAAATGTGTTTTAAAGCCTATAACTTGCTAAATGTAGACATTTGATAATGTTGTGCATTATGGAAAACCATAGTTGATTTTATAATCGTCTACTTTCAATTATTGGCTTAATTTAAGCTTATTTAACTAGTTTAAACCATTTAAAGCAATCTCTTTTAAAGAAAAACAGCCGTTTTACATAGTAAATGTATTTTAAAGTCTATAAATTGCTAAATGTAACTATTTAATGGTGTTGTGCATTATGGATTACCATAGTTGATATATAATTGTCTAATTTTAATTATTGCCCTAAGTTAAGCGTTTTTGACTTGTTTAAACTATGTGAAACCATTTCTTATAAAGAAAAACAGCCGTTTTTCATAGTAAATGTGTTTTAGAGTCTATAACTTACTAAATGTAGGAATTTAATGGTGTTGTGCATTATGGACTAACATAGTTGATTTTATAATGGTCTATTTTCAATGCTTGGCCTAAGTTAAGCGTTTTTAACATGTTTTAACTATTTAAAGCTAATTTGTATAACCAAACAAGGCTTGGCTACTTAGTAACTGTCTTTAGCTTGCTAAATTTGTTGTTTTAATGTTGTTGTGGATAGTGGCTAATCAAAGTTGATAAAATTTAAGTTGCTCTAGGTGTGTCTATGTTCATTTGTTGGCTTAATTTAAGCGTTTTTGACTAGTTTAAACTATTTGAAACCATCTCTTATCAAGAAAAACAGCTGTTTTACATAGTAAATGTGTTTTAAAGTCTATAACTTACTAAATATAGGAATTTAATGGTGTTGTGCATTATGGAATAACAATGTTGATCTATAATGGTCTATTTTCAATTATTGGCCTAAGTTAAGCGTTTGTGTCATGTTTTAACTAATTAAAGCTAGTTTTTATAACCAAACAAGGCTTGGCTACTAAGCAAATGTCTTTAACTCTCTAAATTAGATGTTTTAATATTGATATTGATAAGATTTAAGTTGCTCAAGTGTGTCTATGTTCATTTGTTGGCTTAATTTAAGCGTTTTTGACTAGTTTAAACTATTTGAAACCATTTCTTATAAAGAAAAACAGCCGTTTTACATAGGAAATATGTTTTAAAGCATATAACTTACTACATGTAGGTATTTAATGGTGTTGTGCGTTATGGAATAATATACTTGATATTATAATCGTTTACTTTCAATTATTGGCTTAATCTAAGCTTATTTAACTAGTTTAAACTATTTAAAGCAATCTCTTACAAAGAAAAACAGCCGTTTGACATAGTAAATGTATTTTAAAGTCTATAACGTACTAAATGTGGGTCTTTAATGGTGTTGTGCATTATGGAATACCATAGTTGATCTATGATTTTTTATTATAAATTATTGGCTTAATTTAAGCGTTTTTAAATAATTTAAACTATTTAAAGCAATCTCTTATAAAGAAAAACAGCCGTTTTACATTGTAAATGTGTTTTAATGTCTATAACTTGCTAAATGTAACTATTTAATGGTGTTGTGCATTATGGACTAACATAGTTGATTTGATAATGGTCTATTTTCAATGCTTGGCCTAAGTTAAGCGTTTTTGACATGTTTTAACTATATAAACCTAATTTGTATAACCAAACAAGGCTTGGCTACTTAGCCACTGTCTTTAACTTGCTAAATTGGTTGTTTTAATGTTGTTGTGGATAGTGGCTAATCAAAGCTGATAAAATTTAAGTTGCTCTAAGTGTGTCTATGTTCATTTGTTGGCTTAATTTAAGCGTTTTTGATTAGTTCAAACTATTTGAAACCATTTCTTATAAAGAAAAACAGCTGTTTTACATAGAGAATATGTTTTAAAGTCTATAACTTACTAATTGTAACTATTTAATGGTGTTGTGCATTATGGAATAAAATAGTTGATTTGATAATGGTCTATTTTCAATGCTTGGCCTAAGTTAAGCGTTTTTGACATGTTTTAACTATTTAAAGCTAGTTTTTATAACCAAACAAGGCTTGGCTACTAAGCAAGTGTCTTTAACTCTCTAAATTAGATGTTTTAATATTGTTGTTGAAAAAATTTTAGTTGCTATAAGTGTGTCTATGTTCATTTGTTGGCTTAATTTAAGCGTTTTTGACTAGTTCAAACTATTTGAAACCATTTCTTATAAAGAAAAACAGCTGTTTTACATAGAAAATATCTATTAAAGTCTATAACTTACTAATTGTAACTATTTAATGGTGTTGTGCATTATTGAATGCAATAGTTGATCTATAATTGTCTACTTTCAATTATTGGCCAAAGTTAAGCGTTTATAACATGTTTTAACTATTTAATCCAATTATTATAAAAATAAACAACCATTTTACATAGGAAATGTGTTTTAAAGTCTATAACTTAATAAATGTAAGTATTTAATACAGTTGTGCATTATGGAATATAAGTATTTAATACAGTTAATATATAATTGTCTAATTTTAATTATTGGCCTAAGTTAAGCGTTTTTGACTTGTTTAAACTATGTGAAACCATTTCTTATAAAGAAAAACAGCCGTTTTTCATAGTAAATGTGTTTTAGAGTCTATAACTTACTAAATGTAGGAATTTAATGGTGTTGTGCATTATGGACTAACATAGTTGATTTTATAATGGTCTATTTTCAATGCTTGGCCTAAGTTAAGCGTTTTTGACATGTTTTAACTATTTAAAGCTAATTTTTATAACCAAACAAGGCTTGGCTACTTAGTAACTGTCTTTAACTTGCTAAATTGGTTGTTTTAATGTTGTTGTGGATAGTGGCTAATCAAAGTTGATAAAATTTAAGTTGCTCTAGGTGTGTCTATGTTCATTTGTTGGCTTAATTTAAGCGTTTTTGACTAGTTTAAACCATTTGAAACCATTTCTTATCAAGAAAAACAGCTGTTTTACATAGTAAATATGTTTTAAAGTCTATAACTTACTAAATATAGGAATTTAATGGTGTTGTGCATTATGGAATAACAATGTTGATCTATAATGGTCTATTTTCAATTATTGGCCTAAGTTAAGCGTTTGTGTCATGTTTTAACTAATTAAAGCTAGTTTTTATAACCAAACAAGGCTTGGCTACTAAGCAAATGTCTTTAACTCTCTAAATTAGATGTTTTAATATTGTTGTTGAAAATATTTTAGTTGCTATAAGTGTGTCTATGTTCATTTGTTGGCTTAATTTAAGCGTTTTTGACTAGTTCAAACTATTTGAAACCATTTCTTATAAATAAAAACAGCTGTTTTAGATAGAAAATATCTATTAAAGTCTATAACTTACTAATTGTAACTATTTAATGGTGTTGTGCATTATTGAATGCAATAGTTGATCTATAATTGTCTATTTTCAATTATTGGCCAAAGTTAAGCGTTTATAACATGTTTTAACTATTTAATCCAATTATTATAAAAATAAACAACCATTTTACATAGGAAATGTGTTTGAAAGTCTATAACTTAATAAATGTAAGTATTGAATACAGTTGTGCGTTATGGAATACCATAGTTGATATATAATTGTCTAATTTTAATTATTGCCCTAAGTTAAGCGTTTTTGACTTGTTTAAACTATGTGAAACCATTTCTTATAAAGAAAAACAGCCGTTTTTCATAGTAAATGTGTTTTAGAGTCTATAACTTACTAAATGTAGGAATTTAATGGTGTTGTGCATTATGGACTAACATAGTTGATTTTATAATGGTCTATTTTCAATGCTTGGCCTAAGTTAAGCGTTTTTAACATGTTTTAACTATTTAAAGCTAATTTGTATAACCAAACAAGGCTTGGCTACTTAGTAACTGTCTTTAGCTTGCTAAATTTGTTGTTTTAATGTTGTTGTGGATAGTGGCTAATCAAAGTTGATAAAATTTAAGTTGCTCTAGGTGTGTCTATGTTCATTTGTTGGCTTAATTTAAGCGTTTTTGACTAGTTTAAACTATTTGAAACCATCTCTTATCAAGAAAAACAGCTGTTTTACATAGTAAATGTGTTTTAAAGTCTATAACTTACTAAATATAGGAATTTAATGGTGTTGTGCATTATGGAATAACAATGTTGATCTATAATGGTCTATTTTCAATTATTGGCCTAAGTTAAGCGTTTGTGTCATGTTTTAACTAATTAAAGCTAGTTTTTATAACCAAACAAGGCTTGGCTACTAAGCAAATGTCTTTAACTCTCTAAATTAGATGTTTTAATATTGATATTGATAAGATTTAAGTTGCTCAAGTGTGTCTATGTTCATTTGTTGGCTTAATTTAAGCGTTTTTGACTAGTTTAAACTATTTGAAACCATTTCTTATAAAGAAAAACAGCCGTTTTACATAGGAAATATGTTTTAAAGCATATAACTTACTACATGTAGGTATTTAATGGTGTTGTGCGTTATGGAATAATATACTTGATATTATAATCGTTTACTTTCAATTATTGGCTTCATTTAAGCTTATTTAACTAGTTTAAACTATTTAAAGCAATCTCTAACAAAGAAAAACAACCGTTTGACATAGTAAATGTATTTTAAAGTCTATAACGTACTAAATGTGGGTCTTTAATGGTGTTGTGCATCATGGAATACCATAGTTGATCTATAATCGTTTATTATAAATTATTGGCTTAATTTTAGCGTTTTTAAATAATTTAAACTATTTAAAGCAATCTCTTATAAAGAAAAACAGCCGTTTTACATTGTAAATGTGTTTTAAAGTCTATAACTTGCTAAATGTAACTATGTAATGGTGTTGTGCATTATGGACTAACATAGTTGATTTTATAATGGTCTATTTTCAATGCTTGGCCTAAGTTAAGCGTTTTTCTCATGTTTTAACTATCTAAAGCTAATTTGTATAACCAAACAAGGCTTGGCTACTTAGTAACTGTCTTTAACTTGCTAAATTTGTTGTTTTAATGTTGTTGTGGATAGTGGCTAATCAAAGTTGATAAAATTTAAGTTGCTCTAAGTGTGTCTATGTTCATTTGTTGGCTTAATTTAAGCGTTTTTGACTAGTTTAAACTATTTGAAACCATTTCTTATCAAGAAAAACAGCTGTTTTACATAGTAAATGTGTTTTAAAGTATAGGAATTTAAATAAAGGAAATATATGAATTTAATGGTGTTGTGCATTATGGAATAACAATGTTGATCTATAATGGTCTATTTTCAATTATTGGCCTAAGTTAAGCGTTTGTGTCATGTTTTAACTAATTAAAGCTAGTTTTTATAACCAAACAAGGCTTGGCTACTAAGCAGTTCAGTTCAGTTCAGTTCATATGATTTAAATTCTCTACATACAATTTATGATTCTAGCAATGCAAACAAATAACTAAACTACAAAGATAGACGATAATGTTACAGAAAATTAATACAATAATACAGAAAATTAATACAATATACAACTACAAATAGGAGCTAAATAAATTGTATGCAGGGAATTACTTAAAGGAGGAGCCCTCTCAATAGATGAACTAATCGAGGAGAGAGCCCCCCCTATCCTAGGATATATATAATCAGGTAAATTTATTTGAATTTAATTAATTGTGCATCTTCAGTACCAAAATAGCTTACATTCATCAGTCGATTTTGTTCAATAAATAACTTTTCAATATTGTTTTGAAAGATATTTTTGATAGGGCATTTCGGAGTTCCACGGGTAATGCATTCCACAGTTTAGCACCAAGATATCGAATAGACTTTAGACCATATTGAGTACTGTTTTTTCGAGACATATATAGATCACCTTGACTGGCCTGTCTTGTGGAATACTGATGAACAGATGAATTAAATAGGAAAAAGTCATGAAAGCAACAAGGTGAAGTTTTATTAACAGAATCAAAAACAAAAGTTAGGAGTCGGAGTTCAAAAAGTTCAGAAAGTTTCAGAAGTTTAAAGTCATTGAAGATTGGAAGAGAGGGAGACATACGAGGCTGAAATGAGATAGCTCTGACGGCTTTTTTTGCAATTTGAAAATTGGATCAATGTATGATGCGTATGTTTGACCCCAAACAA
>REGM01000079.1:0-13648 GCA_004194415.1 Aurelia aurita | reverse complement strand
TTTTTTTGTTGACCACTCTCCAAATATGGTGTTACTGTGGTCACGTGATCAAAGTCAGAACAATGATATGTAGAAATTTTAATTGCCAACTTAATTTTACTAAAAGTCACCAAGCCTGGTTGTCATATCTTGTGTGGTTTTAGTGCAGTGTAGCAAAGTGTGTTAGGGGGGCGAAAAACGCCCCCCCAGTATGAATAGGGTTAATAAGTGATCAGTGTTATTTGTCCTGACGTATTGTTCTCGTCTTTTAAGGTAGGAATTGATATATACTGTATATACTAAAGAGTTTTCATCTTGCCCATACGCGGCCAGTTTTCCTACTCACTGACCGAAACATTTTCTAAACTGTTTTATCTTGCTCTCCTTTGTCTACAGGACCGACCGATGCACGTTTCCCTTTTTCTGGAAACTGAGAGTTGCGGATACTACTGTTGATAGCATTGGTCAGCAGAGCTGTGAGTTCAGCTTGCAAAGTTCTTACCCCCACCAAATCTATACTCAACCAGTTTCTCGTTTTCTCTTAATGTTTGAAAGAATCCCAAGAAAGAGAAGTGGGAAAATGCCCGGCCAGCTACAACTAAACTAAGATATGAAATACTTTAAAATGCATTGCTTTGATTTTACTTGACAGCAATTTGCAATTGGTAGATAAGTAAAAATGTCGACAGATAAAAGTAATTCTAATTTTTGTATTTCATTTCACATTACATTGGCTACTCCTTGGTACCTTTAGCTGCATCTTATGGAACTTTTTTATCAAGAGGGCTGAACCTTCCGAAACTCTCTTTGAGAAGAATATCGCATTTTCCTTCAGTAATTTTTGCTTAACAAGATATGAGAAAACATTGGGGGGTCAGGGCCCACTAGGCCCCAATAGCTGCTACGGGCCTGCTACTATTTTTGTTTTAAAGGGAATCTAAGCATATAAAAGTTGCTCAAGTCACTTGAGGTCAACTTCTAGCCAATCAGATATCAGTATTTCCTGTTGACGTAGATCAGCTACCCAACTATGGTTCGGCAGGTGTCATGGCCTATTGTAAAATGAGAACGTTTAAACTAAGGGCCCCGAAGAGAAATTCATCAGATTTGAATGTCCTGGGGACGAAGTTGGATACCGCAATTACAAGTAGGACCATGGGCCCTGGGCCGAGAATATTTCGTGTACACGTATTTTATTTACAAGAAACTGCTTATAAGAAACTCAACTCTCAGATCGCCAAAAAGTTAAGAAACTCCAGTACTGGGAAAACATAACTTTTGAAACTAATTATTGTAATAAAGGAAATTCTAAAGATGGTTTTACTATATTTTCACTCGTTTCTTGTATCATATTATTGGAAAGGTGCTTGAGTAACGTCTAAACATTGGAAAGGCTTCAAAGAACTTGTTTTGAAATGTTCACGAGGGCGCAGGTAGTAAACATGAAGATTGCTATCAAACCTTTAAGAAGCTCATAAGAAACTCCGAGTACTGAAAATCTGATAATTTTAAGAAACTTTCAGTATTGGCTCAATTCTTAGTTTCTTGTAAAAAAAATACGTGTATCTAAGGGCCCCAAAATGTTGGAAAAGGACTTTAAAGCGCTGGAAGGCCCCAAACTCGATCTCTGTATCCACTCAGTAGCCACTGATCAGGAGAGAACCTCAGTATGACGGCTTGTAAAGAGGGCCCTCCCTTACTAAACTAGACAAGTTACCATTTAGCACAAAAATACATTTTTGTAATCATTTTGAGAGGGCCCACCGGGCGGGTGTTTTTGAGAGGACCCGGTGTAGTATCTCAAAATTAATCACTTAGTATTTTGAGAGGGCCCAAAATACTAAGTGATTTGTCTAGAATAGATGGATGCTGTAGGATTGTAGTTGCTACCACATCCCTTGTCATGGGTGTGGATATTCCAGACATTAGGTATGTGATTCATTATGGAGCACCATTGGATATAGAGGAGTACATACAGGGAGTAGGTAGAGCTGGACGGGACAAGGGAAGTTCTATGGCTATTTTAGATTGCACTGGTCAGCAGCTTAGCAAAGCTTCAAAAGAGATGAAAGAATTTGCCTCAGCTCAGAATAAATGCTTTAGAGAAGAATTGTATAAACAATTTACCAAAAGAGAATTAAAGAAGCCTGAAAAATTGCATGATTGCTGTTCATTTTGTCGATCATTATGTGAATGCAATGGAGATAAATGTGCAAATGAGAAGCCCTGTTTTGAGAACATTATTGAAGAGAATCGCAAAGTTGCTGTTAGATTGGTTGCTAATGATGAAAAAAGTCTGGTTGCAGAGCTGCTGCATGACTACAAGCTTCAGGTGGAAAGCAGAGTTTCTTCCTCCATTGCATTCACAAACATGCAGTTTCTCACTTGTCTCTACGACAAAATGATTGAGGAAGTAATTGATGAGTTGCCGCACATATCCAGCATACAATATATCTGTCAAAATACCTCTGTTGTTTTACGGAGTCATGCTGCTGAGATGATTCATGGTAAATGATGTTTTTGGTGATATAAATAAGGAAGTGATGAATGAGGCATTGCTTGTTATTGAAGAAAGCAATGATAATGATAATGAACAGTTTCTTAAAAACTATGAAGAGTTGCTACCAGACTTTCATGACATGAGCCTGACAAGTGTTATGGACCAAAAACATTGACTTGAGTTTTGGGCATGATTTCTATCTAACAGACAGAGAGAGTTCTAATGAAAATATTGATTTGCTAGGAGACATGGATAAATTGACATATTTTTCTGATTAGCTGATTTTGTTTGTGTTTTAGTCAATTTTTGTTGTGTTTTCATTAAATATTCTGATCCAACATCTATATCTAGTCAGGAAATAATGATACTTGCAGGCAAATGCATATATACAGCATTAAAAATACCTGAAGTGGAAGCCAAAAGGCCAAACTACTGTAAATGGTCAAATTAGCTCACCCTTTGGAGCCTAATTAATTCAAGATATTTTTGGAAGGGAGTTTGGAAGGGCATTTGCCATAATCCTGCAACTGGCTGTCTTGTATTCAGCCATTGCTATTGATGTAATAATTAATGTGATATCCTTTTCCTTGACAGTAATTCTCTTCTTTTTTGATGGGTAGCTGATAATGATCTAAAGGTGAAATATAAAGATAACAGTACATTGATATACTGTTCAAGTCTCTTTTGTAACATTGCACTGTAATTCTATAAAACACATTTCTATTAAAAACCAACACAATATATTGAAAAGCAGTTTTGGAATGTCAGGACTGAAGAAATTCAAATTTTATGATTCACAAGAAACTTCTGAAATGATCTGTTTTAATTTTGAAACAAACTTTTAGTACCTATCTTTGTTTCCTAGTTTTTAAAATCTTAGTTCTTTTATTTCCCAATCTTACCTCCAGACCGATTTCGTCTTCTTTTAATTCTTCTTGTTGAGGAGCACTCCTCAGGAAGGTACTCAATAACTGTCCATTTGTCAAACCGCTGAATGGCAACAATAATATTCCCTGTGTCTCTGGCGAGGGAAAAAGTTGCCCTCTCTCTGCAGTTACATGCCTATTATTCTCCTTGCCAAACGATTGAGCTGGAGCAATTCGCCTCTGTGACAGAAGCACCACCTCTTTTGCAGAGTTGGAGTTGAAATTTTCCCGACTTTCTGAAAAAAACTTTCTTCTGTGGTTGCCCAGACACGTGTGGTGATGTAGAACATCTTTTTGCTCGAGAAAACTGTTGGGTATTCGACTCTTCCAAACCGAAGAAAGCAGCTTTAAAATTTTCACTTTCGCGTAAAATTTTGGAATACTTTTCGACTTTTCAATGGCAAGAACGGCAAATAACAGATGACAGTGACTGTAGATTCGGCAAAGAATAGCCATTCAAAGCAAATTTCGCCTTCTCCAAGAACTCAGTGTTTGTACAGTTTTTTCTGGTTGTAAACAATCTATGAGCTGGTCTTACACCATTAAGCGCAAAGTCCATGGAACAAAAACGACAAAAACTATCCAAATTTCGCGGGCTGACAAATTTCACTGGTGTATCTGGTGCGTCCATCGTTTCAATGTGATCTGCATTAATAATTTAAAACATTCAATTCAACTGGGGCTTTTTGACCGCTTTCATCAGGGCCGCGATTTATTGACCGCCAGCCGCAATTTAGCCGTTTTCGCCAGAACGAGACTCGGTTCTCTTCGAACCAGAGTCTCCCTTTCCTTTCCTTTCTCTCTTTTCTCTCCTTTTTCCTAAGAGACTCTGGCACCCAGGGTAGTCTATAACATACTAAATGTAGGTATTTAATGGTGTTGTGCATTTTGGAATGTCTATTTTCCATTATTGGCCTAAGTTACGCATTTATGACATGTTTTAACTATTTCAATCCATTTATTTTAAAGATAAACAAGCATTTTAGATAGGAAATGTGTTTTTAAGTCTATAACTTACTAAATATTACATTTACGCCCAAAAGGAGTAAATGTCTTTTAACGATTAGGCCAGCAGGTTTCCCCCCTTTTCTCTCCTGCCTTATAAGGCATGGTCTCGTCCCAGACCTTTTATAGGCGCGTCCTAACTCCTTCCTGCCTCGTGAAATTTATTCTCATGCGTTCGGTCCTGTTAAAATTTTGCTGATCAAGTTACGAAGTTTTCTCGTGGTTTCTGTGGTTCTATCGTCGTTTGATTGGTGATATTCGTTAAAATGAGTTGTTCTCTTGAAGATTCGAAGAGGATTGATCGTCGATTGACACTATCTGACTGGTTTAGGAAAAGAAAAGAATCACTGCGTACGAAATGTGCTCGTTATGGCCTTTCTGTTACCGGGAAGAAATCCTCGCTTGCAGAACGTGTCTATATGCACTTNCTATTTCAATCCATTTATTTTAAAGATAAACAAGCATTTTAGATAGGAAATGTGTTTTTAAGTCTATAACTTACTAAATATTACATTTACGCCCAAAAGGAGTAAATGTCTTTTAACGATTAGGCCAGCAGGTTTCCCCCCTTTTCTCTCCTGCCTTATAAGGCATGGTCTCGTCCCAGACCTTTTATAGGCGCGTCCTAACTCCTTCCTGCCTCGTGAAATTTATTCTCATGCGTTCGGTCCTGTTAAAATTTTGCTGATCAAGTTACGAAGTTTTCTCGTGGTTTCTGTGGTTCTATCGTCGTTTGATTGGTGATATTCGTTAAAATGAGTTGTTCTCTTGAAGATTCGAAGAGGATTGATCGTCGATTGACACTATCTGACTGGTTTAGGAAAAGAAAAGAATCACTGCGTACGAAATGTGCTCGTTATGGCCTTTCTGTTACCGGGAAGAAATCCTCGCTTGCAGAACGTGTCTATATGCACTTGCATGCTGATATGCAAACAAATGAAAGCCCTTCACAAGTCCAGCAGCCTGAAGTGAGCCGGAACGTACCGTTATTGGATATCCCCAGCGTGGGATTTTCCCTGCTGTCACCAGTCACTACTGCTACTGCATCAAGGGCAAGAATTTTTTTAGGCCATGCTAGTTCTTCACAACAAAGTGCTCCTCCACAACCACCCGCTGCTGTACAACCAACCGTTTCACCGCAACAAAGTGCTCCTCCACAACCTACCGATCCTCTTCACCCAGCTGTTCCGCAACAAGATCCTCCTCCACAACCAACTGTTCCTCCGCAACAAGATCCTCCTCCTCAACCAGCCGCTCCTCTGCAACCAACTGCTGCCATTCTCGCAACACAGACACCTTCCTTCCAAGTACCCCTAGATGCACTACGCCAATTAATAAGGGATGAATTCCAAAAACATCAGCAATCGAATCAAACTGGAATGTCCACCCAAGCAGGCTCAGCAGTACAGCTGGCTCCTCCACAACCGTTAACTCATCTTCCGTTTATTCCCGCATCTATGCCAGGTCAGCTTTCTCCTGCGTCACCACGGTCAGTAACAGCACCTCCTACAACCAATTGGTATTTGCCAACCAGCACCTCCTCCACAGCTGCAACCTTACCTTCAGCACCAACTAACACAGCAGCAGCAGCCTGCTCAAGTAGCTTCAAATGGTAAGAACACTTTACTTTTACCTCCGCCTAATACCAATTGTCTTCCCCCATTAACAGACAAAGCCATGAAAACAAAGAGATCAAATGCAAAACGAGGCTGGGAGCGAACTTTCCGCAAAAGGAAAATAATGGCGGGCCGGATCGAAGCCGCCGGGTGCTCGTCTCTGGTTTTGGCACCCGATCACCGCCTGCGCGCCAAAATTTGCGTTCGATCCAAATGAAAACAGTCTCATGGGAGGTTGGCGAAGCTGCCAAAGCAGGAGATCTCCAAGGATTCACCAAAGAAGCTTCGGGAAATGCCTCAGTTGCTGTTACCAAAATGGTTCAATATCAACAGAAAACAGAGATTTCTTCAAGTATGCATAATCACAAAACTGGTCCTGTCCACTCGGTCTAACTTGGTGGAACAAAAATTCAAGATGCAACGAACATGGCGGACAAGGTAGGATACCTGGGAAAATTTGCAAAGTATTTGCAAAAACCCTTTACTTTGCTCAAGTCATAAAATCTCGATTTTCCGGCAAAAAGACCCCTTCCTAATCATATGAGCACCAATGTGGCAGTTCTTGGAATTTGAGGCTGACAAAGGTCAGAGAGACAGCCTGATCACCCTGCTTTTGAGTTTTTGTCTTGGATTAAATATTTTTATGCCGGTAGGAAAATTATTCAGAAAATTAGAACGCAAACACTTTTAGGCCTAAAAGGATAGCCTCTTAACTACCCTTCATAAAAAGAGTTCTAGAAGGAAATCCCCACCTGTCCACTCAATGCAACTTCGTAAAATTGTAGTGGACATGTTTCTTAACATGGCAGTGTTACGCGATTATCCAGGAAAATTTGCAAAGTGCTCAATTTTCGCTTTTGAAAATTGCTATCTGACGGTAATTTTTACTGTTATATAGCCTAGGCAAGCAAAGTCGGTGCTGTGTTTTCATACTGTTTTTTCTATGCCTATTTAGGCCTCCTCACGTTAATTTGTCTAAAGATGAAAATAATTGCAGAGACTTTGCAGAGTGTGAACAGGATTGAACAGGTGGTAATTGCATCTCATAAAATAAAATGTTAAATGGGTATTTGACGTGAAATAAACATTGCAATTTAGAAAACCACACCTTCAAGGATGTACTGTTATGTAAACACTCAGGCTTAGAGCCTGGAGATTAACTTGACCTTGGATTTTCTGCATTTTGTTTTGATTTAATGTCCATCAGAAATTTTAAGTTAAAGTCAACCTGAAATTTGCAAATTTAAAAATGATTTTATTTCTCAGAATTAGGAAATTGCTGTTTTGTTCCTTTCACTCACAATGTAAAAAGCAGGAATACATTGTGTGTTTTCAAACTTGGCCAACAGATAGAACTTGTTGTTAAATTTTAGCCAAGACACTGCTTCATCAGGAAGAAACTTAGATAAAAGTGATACAGTTCTCTGAATGACATCAAAACCACCAAAGGGCCTCAAAAAAGAACTATGTTATTATTGTATTCTGGTAGAAATACAATTCAGCATTTGCCCTATAGCATCTTCCATCCTGCTTTTTCTATGGATTTAAAAGTGTACAATTTGTTTGAATTCTGGCAAACCTCCATTCTTCCTTGAGGCATCCCTCAATTTTTCATTGTTAGATGGATCATAAAATCAGCCTTGTACAGAGCCACCAAGTACAGTAATTATATATCAACATTAGGATTTCCAAGCTGTGCCAGTTGCACAATTGAAAAATGTCCATCATTTTTTGCAGGGTTATCATTATCTGGATTATGTGAGAAGATTGGTACTGTCTGCCTCTTTGAATGGACCCTGTGGGTTTTGGCAACCCAGTAGATTTGAGAAGTAAAAGACTATTCTTTGAACCATTTAGATATATTTGTGATTGAGGTTTGAAAATGAACTCTAGGTATCTTCCAAAGGAGAAGTAAAATGAAAATTAATGGTTCAGCTACAACAGAGATGTGTTGAATTATTATCATGTTATTATCAAATGTATAAAAAATGATAGACAAGTAAAATGCCTGTAAGTTAGAATTCATTCTCATTTTTGTCACATTAAAGTTTATGTGACCTTGTATGGAAGTATAGAATCAATGAATTTAGTTACTTTTGATAAAATGTTGTTTCTTCATGAAATTTATACTTTTGTATTGAAATACATTGATGAGAACAACACTGCTGTGTCTTGTCTAGCTTTCAAGGTTGAATTTGCAGGTATGCAGTCCTTGTTCCATCAAAAGATTAGAGCAAATGTTCTCTGAAATTCTAGGGGTGCATGGCAGTTCTTCCTACATCCCCACAATTGCTGTGGGGCCTGATAGTGACAACTTAATTTCTAAATAATTTTCTTCGCAAAGTACAAAGATCACTAGGGTAGATTCGGGCTTAAAATGGGCTTTTCAAGACACTGGATTTTGGAAACGAAAAGTCTTTCCAAATTTCACAAAGTATTACGAAAAGCCCGATGTTTCGAAATGCCGGAATGGACCCTAGCATGGGCCTAGGCGTCGATTCTTCTGCTTGAAGTTATATCCTTAGGACAAAGAAAAGAAGTGCCAGTATATTGTTGAACATATTCTCCAACTCAAAATAACTTTCCACGATCTGCAAGTGCTCAAGAGTGATAGTCCTTTTCTCACAGCTTCTTCGGCCAGCTTCGGATGAAGCGCAAGAGCGGAAGCTGACCGGTTTGCGAACGTGGCCTCGTTTTCGTTTTACATATGATGCCTATGTTTAGCCATGAAGGCAATGCAAAAATATGAATACATTGACTTAAGTACTTTACTGCCCAATAGCCTGTACGAAAATCCCCACAGCGATAATGTTGTAGAGCTCTTTGCTACTGATGATAACCTTTTCTCTGCAACGCAGTCTGTTTCATCCAGCCTCAAAAAACCAAAAATCACGAAGGTTTCCGAATGGTTTGTGGCGTGGAACATTTACATAAGGGGCATGGTTCACTTTCACCCGAACCTTGCTCCTTCCATGCTGTCATACCAAGAGTCAATCTGTTCTCTTCAACGCGCCTACCCATTTACCAGCTGGTACCGTTATGACGTAGCCTTTCGCCTAAACATTGCAAGAAGTAAGTCTTCAGATTGGGGTCAATTTTATGATTATGCCTTCAATCGTTTCATAAGATCAGCTCCCACAGCCCAACAACAACCAAAGGCTGTCACATGTTTTAAATGCTCTAAGGAGGGGCATTATGCCAACAGCTGCCCCAATGATAATTTTCGTCGCCAAAGCGCAACCTAAGAACAACCAAGAGATGAAAAACCGTTCTCTAACCCTTTCCACCTGCACTGTCGTACCTTCAACTCAATGGGCAGGTGTCCAGACCAGGAGTGTTTTCGTTCCCACCTCTGCAACAAATGTAATGGGCCGCACCCCGGATCAATGTGTAGAAAGGCTAAAAACAAGTTTTAACCCCTTACCAGAACACGTTCCGACACCTGTTAATGTAGCCTATCTTGCTGATGAACTGCAAACGCATCCAGACAAAAACGCTGTTAACAAATTGATAGATGGTTTTACTAATGGTTTTAATATTGGCTATCAGGGCCCAGAATTTTCTAACACTACTAATAACCTTAAGTCAGCAGATTCTCATGTGATGCAAATTACTGATAACATTCTTGTTGAACTAGACGCTGGTCGTATGGCAGGTCCGTTTACCACTCCGCCGTTTGACAACTTTCGAACCTTTCCAATTGGGGTTGTTCCCAAAAAAGACTCGGTAAAATTTAGAACAATCACTGACCTTTCTTCGCCTAAAGGCTTATCCATCAATGACTTTATCTCGGATACTGAAGCAGCTGTACATTTTGATACATTCGACAAGGCTGTTAATATTGTAGCAAAGTTAGGCAGAGATACATTGTTAGCAAAAATTGACATAAAAAGTGCCTTCCGAATTTGTCCAGTCCAACCATCTGACTGGCACCTCCTTGGCATTTCGTTCAAGAATTTTTACTTTGAGGACTTATGCTTACCTTTTGGTCTTAGATCCTCCGTAAACAGATTTTGCTCCGTGTCGGATATGGTCATGTGGATCTTGCGGAATAACTACAACGTTAAAAACGCCACCCATTATTTGGATGATTACCTTTTTGCAGGCAAAGCCAACTCATCAAACTGTCTGAATTCGATAAACATAGCAACAAAACTTTTTTATGATTTGAGCATACCACTTTCTCCTGAAAAATATGTGTCCCCGACTACAACAATTACGTATTTAGGAATCACTATCGACTCCAAGGCCATGGAAATTCGTTTACCCGATGACAAACTTAGGTCTATCATGGCCCTATCTTGGCAAAATACCAAGAAGTGTACAAAACGTGAGTTGCTCTCCTTGATCGGCAAACTTTCATTCGCAGCAAAAATAGTCCCTTCAGGCCGTACTTTCATACGACGCCTAATCGATTTATCGACTACAGTTACCAGGCTACATCATAACATTGCCCTGAACGATGGAGCACGCCAGGATATTCAATGGTGGCTACAATTCCTGCCAACTTGGAATGGAAAACATAAGATCCTTGAGCCATTTGTAACACTTTGCCCTGATATAAATCTATACACGGATGCATCAGGTTATCTCGGTTTTGGGATTTATTTCAACGGCCATTGGATATCTCAAAAATGGCCCCCAGGTTATGAAGCGTTCTCAATACAATGGAAAGAACTCTTTCCGATATACGTTACTTGTGTCATCTGGCAACGGCAATTTTCAGGAAAGCGTCTTCTATTTCGTTGTGACAATGAAGCGGTTGTCAACATATGGTCCGCAGACACTTCACGTAGCCCAGACAATATGTCGCTTATCCGCAAGCTCTTTTACATTGCAGCTCAAAATAAATTTACCGTTAATGTGCAGCACATACCAGGTACCAGTAATCTGCTCGCCGACTCTTTATCTCGTTTACAGGTTCAGAAGTTCCTTCAACTGGCCCCAGTAGCAGACAAACAACCCACGCCAGTACCACAGCAAGTTTGGCTTCGCTAAAAGCAGATGCAGACTATCTCCAACTAATGTCCATATCAAGTTCCTCCCGCAGAACTTATCAACAAGGACAACAAGCATTTGAAGCCTTCTGTAGCGACATATCAGTACAGCCATTTCCACTAAATGAAGGTACTTTGCGTTTATTTGTAACTTTTCTAGCACGCTCATTGTCTGTTGCAACAGTTCAAACCTATCTAGCTTCATTACGTCATCGTCATATGGAACTTTATTTCGGCTTCTCTTTGTTGCATGTATCCAGCCAACCAAGCTGGGTCAGCGATGGGCTCATCTGCATACGGAACGACGATGCCGCGTTGGTCCAACGGGATCGCTTCAGCCACGACTGTTTTGTGGGTCAAAATCCTCGACTTCCACAGCGTATTCCTCATCGTAGTTGTCTGAAAACTCTTCGGAACTGTTTTCAGCAAGCGAACTTGTGTCAGACATTTTATCACACGCGAAAAAGGGGCTATCTTTAAAAGGCGGCCCATGGCCTGATGGCTCAATGGCCTAATGGCCTGATGGCTCAATGGCCTGATGGCTCAATGGCCCGATGGCGTGATGGCCCAATTGCATGATGGCCTGATGGCGCGATGGCCTGGAATCTGGGATCTGGACAGAAGGAATAATGGAGTGAGGACTAATTCCAGCTTTTCAATGGAGATTCTTCTCCAATGCACTCATTTCAATAAGAAACTATCGATAAGAAGCCAAAGTAGCCTCTTCCAGTTACGAAACTTTCTTCCATTTTGGTCATTTTTTGTGGAAAAGAACTTGCAAACTGCTTCCAGCTATTGAACAATTTTCAAATTTTAGAATGGTATAGAAACAATTCATTGCTCAGACATTTNATCGATAAGAAGCCAAAGTAGCCTCTTCCAGTTACGAAACTTTCTTCCATTTTGGTCATTTTGTGTGGAAAAGAACTTGCAAACTGCTTCCAGCTATTGAACAATTTTCAAATTTTAGAATGGTATAGAAACAATTCATTGCCCAGACATTTTTCAGAGGTAATTACCTTGAGGGTTGTTGTGGGAGCAAAATGCGTTTTCAGGAAGACGGGCTGATAAAATCTATTTTCTTCATAAGAAAATTGGTTCAGAACCTTGTGTGCAAGTTTCTTGAAAGGAATCGACAGATCTACAATTAGCCTATTGTATTTGATAACATCCAATTGTATATGATGGCTGATGATGGCAATGACGTGTGTGTGTGCGTGTCCTTGGTCCGACTTTCAGATGACTCCAATTATCCCCCTCGATTTACTTTGGGCCCAATTCAGATCGTGCAGTTTTTTGCAGAGTTTCGTAATTTGGCTTGGAACTAGAGTTGATTTCTAGAAAGAGGCAGATCATAAAAAAGACTTTTATTGCAGCTTTTCTTATTAGAAATACGCTTTCCTCTTAAAAATACAAAGAAAGTCATGACCAAAATGGAAGAAATTTTCTTAACTGGAAGAGCCTACGTTAGTTTCTTATCGATGGTTTTTTATAAAAATGAATTCATTGGAGAAGAATCTCCATTGAAAAGCTGGAATTAGTCCTCACTCCATTATTCCTTCTGTCCAGATCCCAGATTCCAGATTCCAGGCCATCGCGCCATCAGGCCATCGCGCCATCAGGCCATCGCGCCATCAGGCCATCACGCCATTGGGCCATCACGCCATCGGGCCATTGAGCCATCAGGCCATTGAGCCATCAGGCCATTGAGCCATCAGGCCATGGGCCGCCTTTTAAAGATAGCCCGAAAAAGGTCCTAAAACACCACGAAAACACTCTACTTTACTGTATTGTGATGTCGATTATAGTGACGATCAGTAAGTCAAATGACTTAAATGACGTCAGAGGACAAGAAGCATGACTAGTCCTAGTCTCCTGAGCAGCCCGAACTTTTCGATGAACCACGAAAAGGAAAAGACGGGAAAAAATATGATAAAAGTGAGGTACCAAGTTTATCTTGGACTTAAAATGAACAGTATTAATAGTATTTTCAAAATAAATAAAAAACCCGAGAAGGTGATATACACTTTAAGCATTTATGACATGTTTTAACTATTTAAATCCATTTATTATAAAGATAAACAAGCATTTTACATAGGAAATGTGTTTTAAAGTCTATAACTTACTAAATGTAAGTATTTAATGGTGTTCTGCATTATGGAATACCATAGCTGAACTATAATTGTCTATTTTTAATTATTGGCCTAAGTTAAGCGTTTGTGACATGTTTTAATTATTCAAAGCAAGTATTTATAACCAAACAAGGCTTTGCTACTTAGCAAATGTCTTTAACTTGCTACATTAGTTGTTTTAATGTTGTTATGGATAGTGGCTAATCAAAGTTGATAAAATTTTAGTTGATCTAAGGGTCTCTATGTTCATTTGTTGGCTTAATTTAAGCGTTTTTGACTAGTTTAAGCTATTTGAAACAATTTCTTATAAAGAAAAACAGCCGTTTTACACAGTAAATGTGTTTTAAAGTCTATAACGTACTAAATGTAGGTATTTAATGGTGTTGTGCATTATGGAATACCATAGTTGATCTATAATCGTTTAGTTTCAATTATTGTCTTAATTTACGCGTTTTTAAATAGTTTAAACTATTTGAAGCAATATCTTACAAAG
>REGM01000789.1:7814-18514 GCA_004194415.1 Aurelia aurita | reverse complement strand
TAAGGGACCGCTCATTATTTACAGAGGGGTTGGTACCGAAGAGAAATGGGTTGGGTAAAAGAAATTTTCTGACATAAAAAGGTTGGGTAAATATTTTTTCCTGTAACTTCAAGATTGGGTAAACAACATTTTCCCACCAATTAACACTAAATGTTTAAAGGGAGTACAAAGACCAGCATGCTTTGCGCACAGTCAGCGACTTGCTCTGCACAGCTTCCAGAATAACTGACTGTACGAAATTCACAAAAACAAAAACAAACGATGGCAAAGGCTGCTGGTCTTTGTACTCCCTTTAAATTACAAAATTGTCCATTTCATCATCATCAACATCATCCTCATCATCGGATTCGCTTTCAATGTCTGCTACCCTGGAGAAATGAAGATGAACTTCTTTTTTCTTCTTCTTAATTGTTCTTGCGTTTTTGCTGCCTTTGCCTTTTTATTCTTGAGATTGGCTTCAAAACTAACTATTGCATTAACAATTTACATTTTTTGACATTCAAATCATGTTTCTAGTAGAGGTTGGGTAAATTTTTGCAAGCTGTAAATTGTTAGATAGAGGTTTTTTCCATCACCTTTTGAGTTGGGTAAGAAGATTTTTTAGACCAAAAAACATTTCTCTTCGGTACCAACCCCTCTGTAAATAATGAGCGGTCCCTAAGTACTGCGAATCGGAGCTAATTAGCATATTTCGGTGGAAATTACTGTCAAGGTCTGGTTATCATACTGTTCGAGAACTGCTAAACAATTGAAATTATCTGCTAAATTATGGCCTGACTGTTTCATAAAGGAGGTGCAAAATATCACGCTCTACATTTCTGTTTTCTGTTGTTCCTCGACAAGGGATTTCGCTCATTGATTGATGTCGCCTCGGAGTTTGCCAATCAAATCAGTTTAAAATGCGTGACATCTTGCACTTAAACTTATTTGTAATAAGAAATTAAGAATTTGAGCAAGTACTGAAAGTTTCTTAAAATCATCAGATTTTGAGTACTCAGAGTTTCTAATGAGTTTCTTACGAGTTCCAATAGGAATCATCAGGTTTACTTACTATGCCCTCATGAACATTTCAAAATGAAGTTTTTCCATTTGAATGTTTAGACATTACTGAAGTACCTTATGAGTAATATGAATTGATTCAGGAAACAAGTGAAAATAAAGTGAAATATGCTAAAGATTTCATTGACTAAAATAGCATAGGTTCCAAATCTTTAAACTGGCGTAAAAACGTCAGTGTAAAATTCAGTGACCTATTTCTTTGAATCGAATGGCTTGAAAGAAACTTTATCTATTTTGCTATAACTCTAACGTTGGACTTTTCAGAGATTTTGGGTATTTTCGAAATTACAGCGTATTTCATATTTCAACTCATTTGAGGATGTGACGTCATCAAATTTCTAAATTGCAAACCAGAAGAGTGAAAGACTTGTGCTTGATACCATATTGTAGACATTCATAAACTGAGTTTTTCTGGAAAATTATTTGATGCTTCCTCAAAAGGTTTAGAAATTACGATGGTTTTAAGCTTTTTTCAAAATTTTTCATGAATTCGTAAAAAAGAAGAAAAGCACTCTAATTCTGAAAATATTGAAGATTTCTGAAAAGTCCAACGGTAGAATTATCACTAAGCAGCTAAAGTTTCTTTCAAGCCATTCCACTCAAAGAAATAGGTCACAGAATTTTACACCGACTTTTTTAAAGATTTGAAACCTATGCTGATTAAAATAACAGTTGCTTTAATAATTTTTCCCAGTACTGGAGTTTCTTAATTTTTTAACGATCAGGAAGTTGAGTTTCTTGCAAAGGGTAGCATGCTGGTAAAAAGCTCCCTGACGACCACCTAGCGACACAAAAATTTTGGTCTGCCGTTTCGACTGGCTAGCTGTGGTGGAGTTCGGAACAATTAATTAATGTAAACAAACAGGAAATTTCGTAATTCGAACGCGAATCTTTAATCAAAACCTCAATTCGAATCAAAACTTTACTTTTTCTGCTTTGGACAGGTTTGCTTTCGAGCCATGTTGCATTCGAATGCAAGGTCGATTCTGTAATATCCCCGAGATCGGGAGGGGAGAGGGTATGAACACAGTAACTACATGCTTGTGTAGTATTTAACTGAATATACAATCGTACGACATGGTTATTTACATAAAATCTACTAAACAATTAATACATTGTCATAGGGTGGCCATAGTAAAGGATACTACAGATTTGAACTCAAGGTAGCTAGTCGAAACGGCAGGCGAACAATTTTACCTCGTTAGGTGGTCGTCAGGGAGCTTTTTACCAGCATGCTTTGCAGCAAAACACTATGGAGTCTTTGGAGCCGCCATCTTTAGCGTTATTGTCTATTGTTTTTAGTCGCGGGCATTTTCACCTGACATTTCATTTAAGACAGACTTTAGTGTGGATTGAAATTGAGGTCTAGGACCATTTTCTAAAGGCATGTTAGGTGCAGGGAAGTAGCGATCGAGGGGTGTGGAAGGAAGCTTTCCGGATGTCCTTCCCTATTGTCTAATGAAATGCTCAAATTTCACTATGTAAGGATTTCTTTTGACTTTATGAATAAGCCCCATCTCTTATAAGCCCCCTCTCATTTAAGCTCCCTCTGGAATCTCCAAGATTAAATAAACCCCCAGGGGCTTAATTGAACTTTTATGGTATGTGTGAAAAACCTTTCCAGTACACGTATTTTTTTTATAAGAAACTGCTTATAAGAAACTCAACTCTCAGATCGTCAAAAAGTTAAGAAACTCTAGTACTGGGAAAATATAACGTAAGAAACTATTTATTTTAATAAAGGAAATTCTTAGCATCGTTTTACTTTTTTTTTCACTTGTTTCCTGTATCATATTACTAAGAAGGTACTTGAGTAATGTTTAAACACTGGAAAGGCTTAAAAAAACTTCGTTTTGAAATGTTCAGGAGGACACAGGAAGTAAACATGAAGATTGTTATAGAGCTCCTAAGAAACTCTTAAGAAACTCTGAGTACTGAAAATCTGATAATTTTAAGAAACTGTGAGTACTGGCTCAATTTCTTAGTTTCTTATAAAAAAAATACGTGTATTGAGAGAAAAACCCAAGAACATGTTTTTATATAGAATATGTAAAGTATGACTGATGCTTACCAGATATAAATTGGCAGGTTTCATTGCGGAGCAAATACCAAATATTCCTGAAATAAACTAAATTTGAAAAATTTAGCAGATAGTTATTAAAACAATTTCACTTAAATTAAATTTCTAAACACCAATCAAAGTTAAAAGTCACAAGAGAAGTAAGCCCAGTAAGCCAATGAATGAAGCGGTTTACATTTATGGGGATAAGGGGTGTCCCAAAAAAATTGTACCCTGTTTGCGTGGCTGCTGTGGAGGGGTTGGGATTTCAATTGTCGTGTGTTTTGTACGGTTGCACAGAATAGGCTTCAACTTAGAATTTGAGGCCTTGTTTGAGTCGATCTGACAAGTGATGGCTGATTTATGGCATGGGAAAGGAAAAATAAGTGGTTGTTTCAAAAGTGGTTGTTTCAAAACAGCACTTCCTTTGTTCTCCAGCAATGTCAAACTCAAGTAAATATTGAAAGAAATGGTTTTAAAGTACTCCGAAAAATTTTGTAACGCAAAATTTTTTTTCGCCATAAATAGAAAATTCTACTTAAGTAAATGTGTTTAACCTTGAAAAAGTTAAAACTGCCATTTCATTGCAAAATACTGCAAACGCCACTTCTCAGATTCACCCAAACAAGATCTTCGATATTTGAACTATTGTACAGCCTACCAAGGGATCTCTTGTGGATTGTGTTTATCTCATCATTGTATTACAACTATTAGCATTTTCAACCTTCTAGTTTATTGGGATTTTTTACTTCAGAAAAATACGGCAGGTACCCCAGGTGAACTAAAAAGAAAAGAATTTCACATTTTTTGAAGATTCGTTTTGGGAGATAAGAATATTTGAGGTATTGGAATGAATCAAAGTTTGGTTGATAGCCGAAAAGCTGAAGTATTTTTTGTGATTATTCTTCTATTTTCTGAGAATTTAGCAACTAGGGGTAAAATTGAAAATCAAGAAACTCTAAAAGAAACTTTTAACATAAGAATAAGGCCCGAAGTTGCGAAACCATACTAGAGAGTTCAGAGCCAAGCTTCCTATGAAAAATGAGTGTATTATGAAAATTAAGAAACTCTCCCGGGGGGGTTACTTCAATAGGGAGGTGACTGGGTGTGCCATTTTGACATGTGAAATAACACCCTAAAATTTATAGACTTTCCGGGGATTTTCCAAAAGCCATTCCCCAAAATTTACAGGAGATGCAAAATGCATACCCTAAAATTTAATATTATGGATCAAAAATCCCAAAATTCACCCCAAAGAATTATTTTTGAACATGATACTCTTTAATTTATGATCATACCAAAAATAATGCCCCAAAATTTATGGTTTCTTATGATCTTACCAAAAATGGCACCCAAAAAATTTATTTTCTGCCTGAAAAAGGCACCCCAAAAAATGGCACACCCTGTACCAGTATATATGGAAGTGACCCCCGGGGAAACTCTGCAAGATAAACATGAGTATATCTTATTATGTACTCACTTTTTCACTCACGGAGTAAGTTTCAGGAGAGAGGAAAATTTTAATAAAATAAATGACATTTCTGATTATCCTACATACCAGTGTCCAAATGGCCAAAAATATTCCAACTGAACCCGCAACTATACCAGAGCCATGATTAGCAAAGCCCATTTCCAATCCAGCCATTGTAGCCAAAGCTATTCCGATGAATATCTGTGTTATAGCAAGACATCTTGTGGTCCTTACGTGGAAAATGGGAGCATCATTTCCTGCACTCGTTGATGACTGCATTTCTGTTCTTTTGCTGATCTCTAATAGGATAAGAAGGCTTCCATTCCAAACAGTTTGCAAATCCCAACCCTGGAGGTTTTGGCAGTGTAATTTGATACCATTCACGTGATTGAACTAAATTTTGGTTTGATCTATTGACAGCTGTACCCTGGGTGCCAGACAGCGGAAGTTGATTGCGGCGGAGCCGCAAATCTATTCGAGTTGAATTGAAACTGGCGAGCGAGCGATGTCATAATAGGCATAATAAGTAAGTTTTATCGATTCCATATCTCAAAATTAAAGGGGCCCATTAGCCATGTACGAAGAACGCTGGTACAGGACAGCCTAAAACAGGTCCTTGCCAAAAAAGAAATTTAAAGATTGGCCATGTAATCAATTTTTGGTGATTTTTCAAACATCAGTACTTTTTTTGGGACACCCGGTAGAGTTTCTGTGATGGCGTAGTAAAGGCGCAGCAACAATTCAGCAGTTTAGAGGACCTAGTGGCAAATGCCTGATAATTGACGTAAGCAAGAGGCCCAGGCAATATATCGATGTTGATACGATATTTCTATTTATAACAACAAAATACACTGTTACAGTGACAGAACTCGAAATATAATTATTTTAATATTCCGATGTTTCTGGCAAGTGAAGCAATGATTACATTTGTCCATTACTCTTTGAATACCTTGACAAGTTCAGATAGAATGTCTGTCGTGTTCTTCAACTTATTAGGTTATATGGGGTGTGTGCTGCAAGAATTTATGTTATAACTCCATCCCAGAATATAGGCGGGATTTCGCGGCCCAATCTCAGAATATGGGTGAGGTTGCCGACAATTGTTTTCACTACAAAACAATTGAAAAATTGTTGTTTATTCTAAACATGAACATTCCCAGGATTTCTATTAAAAATTAGACCCATATCCCAGAAAATTTCTACAAAAAGTACATCTCATTCCCAGAATTTTTTGGTGTCAAAAACTACCCCAAAACTGGCACACATCCTTGTATGACTGGCTAGTGGAGTACATACCCCGGGTACACGTATTTTTTTTTAAATAAGAAACTAAGAATTTGAGCCAGTACTGAAAGTTTCTTAAAATTTTCAGATTTTTAGTACTCGAAAATGTGTTTCTTATAAGAGTTGTGTTTCTTATGAGGAGTTACTTATAAAAAATACGTGTATATGGGCTGGCCTTCTACCCACATTTGAATTATAAATTTCACGTATTATACTTGATGAACAGATTGTTAATCAAGTGGGTACTTGTCCAGAATGTCAACAAAAAGTCAACATGTTAGAGAAGAGAATAGGTGATGCCCATAATTTGAAATTTCAGTACTCTGCCTGTGCCTGGTAAACTTCATGTTGCTCTTTGGAAACCGTAAAGTCCAAAATGGCAAGAGCATTGCAAGGGAAGAAGTTTCATGAGAGCAATCTAAGAGCTGGCAGTTGATTTTGTCCCAGAAATAAGGCCTTTTGGTGCATGTAAGTGGCAAACAGAACAAATTACTGGAAAGAAAACATACAAAATTAAAGTGAACATGCCGAAGTGGACCCATGATGTGATAAAGCCTGTTTATGAGCATTAAAGGCAGTGAAAAATTTTGTTCCACGTCTTCGGTAAAATGCAAAACCCAACTGAGTCAATAAATAACATCATTTGGGAAATATACCTGAAGACTAATTTGTTGAAAAAGTCTCTCTTCAATTTCGCGTCAATATGTCTCTGAAGTTATCCAGTTTAGTTATCATCGAAATTGTTGAAAGCCTAATAATAAGCAGTCAAATTTTCAGACGAGAGTAATATTTTTCAATGTGATTGAGTAAAATTCAAAAATCTAAGTTAAGTCTTGCGTGCTCTAGTTTGACAAGACATTTGCTATAGAGCTCTACAATTATCGTGCCTATTTTTGAGCTACATACCTAGCATTCATTCTTTAACTCAAATGCAATATAAGTATTTGTTTTATGTTATATGTTGAATTTCAACCTCGAGTTGTTGGTTTATGAGCATGTTAAACTTCAACCAAGTAGCATGTGAACTATTTTCGACCTACAACTTGCACGAACTACGCTATACAAATAAATCAATGTCAAATCAAAGAAATTTTCGCAGGAATTTTTGATGAAACTTTTGCCGTTCCCAGGAAGAAACAAATTTTATCGGCTTCTGCGAATTGGGCTTTTACTTTTGGAGTTTTGGAGGAATCTTTCAATAGATGATAGCATGTTTTTAGTCGGCAAAATGTTGATGACATCAGCATTATGCAAACTTATGCAAATTACATATGCCAAAATGTCTTTGTATTGCATGCTTGTTCATTTGATCTACTATAAAAAGTCTACTATAAAAAAGTTTGCTCTTTCGTTGGTAAGCTACCTTAATTGTTAATCCATTTGTTAATTGTAATTATCGTATCAAAGCCCGGAGGAGGTCTTGAATGGCAGAATGAAATTTATATCAAAATAATTAATTCTAGCACATTCGCTGTTGTTGTTGTCGTGTTGCGGTGTTCCTGCTTACCAGTTAAAACTTGTGTATGCCGCTGCCCATGTAAGGCTCCTGCGTCAAGCCATATATGGACAGCGTCAAAGAAAACGCTTCATGTTGAGATTCGGCTGAAGAATACGTGTAAAGTAAATCCTTGGCCAATCGAGCAAACAGTGTTTGCCAGTCATTTGAGATTTGCTTGCCTAGCGATGTTTTCCCGTTTGGCCAAATCGCAAGACATTACTTGGCAAAGAGAATTATCCATAGTTCGTTGGGCAATGTTTTTAAAAAAGTTTACAGACGTTTTCTGCTTGTCACAAGCAAAAGATATTTGTCATACAATGTTTNTAAAAAAGTTTGCTCTTTCGTTGGTAAGCTACCTTAATTGTTAATCCATTTGTTAATTGTAATTATCGTATCAAAGCCCCGAGGAGGTCTTGAATGGCAGAATGAAATTTATATCAAAATAATTAATTCTAGCACATTCGCTGTTGTTGTTGTCGTGTTGCGGTGTTCCTGCTTACCAGTTAAAACTTGTGTATGCCGCTGCCCAAGTAAGGCTCCTGCGTCAAGCCATATATGGACAGCGTCAAAGAAAACGCTTCATGTTGAGATTCGGCTGAAGAATACGTGTAAAGTAAATCCTTGGCCAATCGAGCAAACAGTGTTTGCCAGTCATTTGAGATTTGCTTGCCTAGCGATGTTTTCCCGTTTGGCCAAATCGCAAGACATTACTTGGCAAAGAGAATTATCCATAGTTCGTTGGGCAATGTTTTTAAAAAAGTTTACAGACGTTTTCTGCTTGTCACAAGCAAAAGATATTTGTCATACAATGTTTTGCAACGTGGCCACATGGACAAACCTTTTGCTTGGCAAGAAAATCTCGAATGTTTGTCGAACAATGTTTGCTTGCTTGGCCAGAGCTTAACAGCTTGCAACTTTCTTTAAACGTAACAATGATAAGCTTGAAAATAAACATTATACTTACCAACTGGTGAACTTCCGTTTTTTGCCTCAAAAGATGCAAAGAATCCCTTATCTTGCACTGATCCATCTGTCTTAAAATTCACAATCAATGAATTCCCTCGAGATATTTGCATTGGTGGCTTGTTTTTGCCGCAATACTTTGTTCTAGTGCCACTGCTTGGATCCACGATTTCGATGGAATCCCAAGCACACGCACTATTTGCCTCAAATTCGAATTTATGAAATTTCAGTTCAACATGTGATCCTTTGCTTACCGAGATGTGGTATGATTTCACATGGGCGTTTGGGTACTTCCCAGGATAACCTGGAGATGCTAAGCATCCATAATTCCCGCTAAGATTCTCTCCAACTGTGTAGGCACCTGAAAATATTTTAGAAAAAGATCAATCATACTTGCATTTGTGAAAGAAAGTACATATCATGTTCTGTCTTGTCTATTTTATTGAAAAACTATCAGTTCTTATCTAGCTGTGTTCCCTTAATTTTTCCAAGGACAATTAATTTTTAAAGGAAAATATTGATTTCATGTATTTGCAACCTGAGGAAAGGGGCTTTCAGACGACAGAAAATTCACAGCAAGATTTTAATTCTAATAGAAAAGAGTTTTAAGCTATCAACTGAGAAGTTACTTCAATATTTCAACTATGCACCGCTTGAAAATTCTACTGATATCTGTTTGATGATAAAGGGCGTGGCCTCAAAAATTTTCCTGGGGGGTTTGCCCCCAGACCTCTTCCTTTGAATACCCCCTCATTTAATTTGTCCTGGCCACGCCGCTGGGTGAGCAATATCAATGCTATGGCTATAATCTAATTGAACTGAAATATATTTATCAAATTGCAGTACTTACAGAAGACTCCCAACAGCAAAAACAGAGTGAGTGTCGGTCCCATCTTTGCAAGCTCTCTTTCTTGACCTCTGTCAACCTTGGTGTGAAGTGGCTACTCATTTCGATGGAAGGGTTTTTATAACAAGTTCCTTTGTTGCTTGATTTGCTTGTTTGCCAGCCTGAGTCAATGCAGTACGTTTTTTTGGCAAACATTCCACAGGCACAGTTACAGAGCAAGAATAGTTACGGGACAACTTGAAAACAAACAGTCTCGTTGAAACGTTCGTTTTATTGTAATTTACACTTATAGTTATGTTGTACTTAGGTAGCCTTCTTGGCCTAGATACCTTTAAGGTAGCTTACCAACAAAAGAGCAAACTTTTTTATAGTAGACTTTTTATAGTAGATCAAATGAACAAGCATGCAATACAAAGACATTTTGGCATATGTAATTTGCATAAATTTGCATAATGCTGATGTCATCAACATTTTGCCGACTAAAAACATGCTATCATTTAAATAAAAGATTCCTCCAAAACTCCAAAAGTAAAAGCCCAATTCGCAGAGGCCGATAAAATTTGTTTCTTCCTGGGAACGGCAAAAATTTCATCAAAAATTCCTGCGAAAATTTTTTTGATTTGACATTGATTTATTTGTATAGCGTAGTTCGTGCAAGTTGTAGGTCGATAATAGTTCACATGCTACTTGGTTGAAATTTAACATGCTCATAAACCAACAACTCGAGGTTGAAATTCAACATATAACATAAAACAAATACTTATATTGCATTTGAGTTAAAGAATGAATGCTAGGTATGTAGCTCAAAAATAGGCACGGTAATTGTAGAGCTCTATAGCAAATGTCTTGTCAAACTAGAGCACGCAAGACTTAACTTAGATTTTGGAATATTACTCAATCACATTGAAAAATATTACTCTCGTCTGAAAATTTGACTGTTTATTATTAGGCTTTCAACAATCTCGATGATAACTAAACTGGATAACTTCAGAGACATATTGACGCGATATTGAAGAGAGACTTTTTCAACAAAATTAGTCTTCGGGTATATTTCCCAAATGATGTTATTTATTGACTCAGTTGGGTTTTGCATTTTACCGAAGACGTGGAACAAAGTTTTTCACTGCCTTTAATGCTCATAAACAGGCTTTATCACATCATGGGTCCACTTCGGCATGTTCACTTTAATTTGGTATGTTTTCTTTCCAGTAATTTGTTCTGTTTGCCACTTACATGCACCAAAAGGCCTTATTTCTGGGACAAAATCAACTGCCAGCTCTTAGATTGCTCTCATGAAACTTCTTCCCTTGCAATGCTCTTGCCATTTTGGACTTTACGGTTTCCAAAGAGCAACATGAAGTTTACCAGGCACAGGCAGAGTACTGAAATTTCAAATTATGGGCATCACCTATTCTCTTCTCTAACATGTTGACTTTTTGTTGACATTCTGGACAAGTACCCACTTGATTAACAATCTGTTCATCAAGTATAATACGTGAAATTTGTAATTCAAATGTGG
>REGM01000787.1:0-22484 GCA_004194415.1 Aurelia aurita | reverse complement strand
TACAGCTAATTAAAGCCTACTATTTACAATTTACATAATTTACAATTTAAGAATAAAACTATTAAAGTGGCAACTGAATATATATTACAGGACAAGTACTAGTTCAAAATCTATCCTGTTAGAAACCCAACTTTCGGGATATATGCTTTGCAGAGCCTACAGTTGCATGTATCACCATTCCAACATCTAATTTGTTTTTTGAAAATAGGAAGGCTGTTTGATTGTTTTATTTCTTGCGGTAAAAGCTGCCATAGTTTATTTCCAAGGTAAGTAATGGACTCAACTCCAAAGGACGTGGTTCGTACCTTCGGGAGTTGAGCGTCACTGCCATGCCTTAGCTTGTAGCTAATATTTCGCTGCATAAATATGTCCTTCATGAATGGTGGATTCAGATCGCATTTTGTTTTATAAATTTCAGTCATTAGCAGCTGTAGGTTTCTTACATGGATTGGCACCGAATTAGTCTGCTCCAAGAGAAAACCAAAATCATTCCCGTAGTCTTTGTATGCAATGCGTAATGCCCTTTCGTGAGTATGATTTATTCTACGATTCAAAGTTCTATCATAGAACATCCAAACAAGCGGACAGTAGCTAAAGTGAGATAAAACAAACGCTCGCATTAACTGCTGTAGTTTTTCAGTGTCCATGTAGCGTGAAATTCGGGCGAGAGCATGGAGTTTTTGGCCAGCCTTTTTACAGAGAGCCTTGACATGTTGTTTGAAAGAAAGTGATTGATCAAAAGTTATGCCGAGAAGATTTTCCTCTGTACTCTCTTTCACACAGGCCTCGCCTATTTTGATTGTTGTTTCATTATTTCCTTTCGCACCAAAAATCATTAAGTGGCATTTGTCTTCATTTAGTTTCATAGCATTGTTTGGAAACCATTCAGTTAGTTTAAGGGCATCACTCTCTAAATGCATGGTGACATTTTCGATGTTAGGACCACACGCATAAATAGTTGTGTCGTCCGCATAATTACAGATTTCGGTCTCCTCCAGGAACATAAAAAGGTCATTCAGGTATATATTAAACAAAAGGGGTCCTAAGACTGAGCCTTGTGGTACTCCTAGGACGGTTTCTGTCCATGTGCTGAATGAACCATTTACCTTTACCCTCTGCTTCCTGTCGGTGAGATAGCTATGGATGAACAGCAAAGCAGATCTACTGAAGCCATATGCATTCAATTTTGCAATTAATAGTTCATGATTTAGACAATCGAAGGCCTTCGAAAGGTCCGTCAAAACAGCCCCTGCGACGTCCACGTTGTCCATTGTCTTCTTGCAGGCTTCCACCAGACGTAGAAGTGCATGATGTGTACCATAGCCCCCTCGAAACCCACAAAGGAGTGAGGACAGGAGACTTTGGACAAAAGGTAGCATTTGATCTTGCACCAATTGTTCGTAAATTTTTGATACCGATGGCAAAACTATAATGGGTCGGTAGTTCTTTTTCGTAAAGGCAACCCCAGCAGAACCCATCTGAACCCAGCTGAATCCAGCAGTAACCCAGCAGTAACCCAGCTGAACCCATCTGAACCCAGCTGAATCCAGCAGTAACCCAGCTGAATCCAGCAATAACCAAGCTGAACCCACCTGCAAACTATTTAAATTGCTAAATAATCCCTTGATAGATGTCATTGTTTTTAAAATAAGTCAACAGATCACTACTTCACACATTTTATCAGTCAAGGAAACACACTTTACACTTTATTAAAATAGGGCACAGATAAAGACTCCCGACTGGGGATAACATAGGCTATTACTAAAATGGGGAACGGGGAACCGGAGATTCGGGAAATCAGGGAATCGGGGAATATGGAAATGGTAAGAGATATCGGTATGGAGTTTGTTGTATCTTAAACAACTACTTTATACAGGTCTACTGCACAAAACTAAAGAAAATCCCCCAAGGGATCTAGCCAGAATACTCAGTCAAACGTGCAGTTAGTGAAAAATTACTAAAAGATGGGGAATATGGAGACCAGAAGCTTTACAGAGGAAAGGAGCATGTCATTCGATAGCTCCTGGCCCCAAAGTTTCAAAATTTCAACAACCTAGCTCGTATTTTCAACTTGGATTCCACAATCGCGCAGATTAAAAATTGAAACTACATAAGCTATGAGAAAATTTGAAACGGCAGCATCGACTTCTCCTTAGAATTAAGTCAATTCTCAAGTTTCATGCTTATATCTTGTATAGGTTAGCCATAGCAGAGCTCGAAAGTTTGGATTTGTCATCATTTTAAGAACATGAAGCTATTCAATTTAGGTCTGCGCGACACGACTTGGTGGGGTATCTCTCGTGGGGTATGTCGAACAATGCTGAGGCTATTGAAAACGTCCTTTATCCGTGACTATTGAAATCGAAACGTTCCTATTGTGCATTCATCAAAGCCAATTGAGACAGTTGCTTCGTCAATTTCAGGGGGGCCACATATAACCAAAGATTTATTAATGTGTTTTGAAATCAGATATTCTCGTTATCCTTTGGCAAAGATCCCTTCTTTTCAGGAAACCTCCATCAGAAATCCTTTAAAATCCTTTTGTTTCGAAAGAGTGAAATGCCCCTCGTATGAAACTATCGCTTCAACTTGGCTAAGGTGAAACCTTGAAAACCTATACTTCTAACAAATGGGATTGACTGGGGATTGACTGTGCATGACAACCATATTTTGGTTGAACTCAAGCTCAAGACAAGGACATTTTATGATCAATATTTCCAGGTTAAGCTAACTTTATCAAGACATCTAAGCTTAAATCTGAGAAAGTAATACTTGTACTCTACGGGATTTTCGAGCGCTTGACAAGGATGTCGGCTTTACGAGAGTGAAACAAGTGATAAGGATATGTGAGGACTTGCTCGCGGAAAAGCACTTCTTTATTAACCGAAGGACAAATCCCTCCCCAAAAAAGTAGTTGACAGTTTTATGAGAAAAAGGGTGTTAGAGCGTTTTCAAGATTTGCAGCAAAAGGATTTCCTTCAAAGTTGGATAAGATTTAAATAGCGAGTTGCCCCCAAGACTTAACGGAAGCTCGAACGGAAGTACGTGATCGCTTCTTGTTGAGCCGAGTAGCCCGAGGAGTAGCCAGATGATAGCTTTCACCAAACAAGTAGTAATCTCGGATTGAAACTGAGGTTCAGCATATACATATGACTTCTGAGTCCCTTTCTTTTTATAAATGTTTCTTTTCTTTTATATAGGATATTAAAGTTGACTTATATTAGCAATGTATTAGGTTAGTTTGTTTTTAAGCAGGGCACATTGTAAATCAGTTATCTAAACTTTACTGAATGTATTTAACCCTGTTAAAATAAATCAAAATGAAAATGAAAAAATGAAAGGTTTCTAATCTAAAGCTTAAAAACTTCCAAGTAGAATAATGTTTGTTATGTCATTTTAAGCCATTCAAAGCAGGACAGAAACAATGTATCTGAATTTAAGCTTGGCACGCTTTCCTTTCGAGTTTGCGCTCATTTATACCTCCCCGTTCATTCCTCGGTTCATTCCAGCATTTTCAAATGATATTTGACTGATGGTTTCAATAGATTTCTTGTTTAATGACATTTGGAAGAGGTTCACTATAGATTTTATGTCCATGATCTTTCAGAAATTCTACCAGAAAACAGAATATCCTTTTGAGTCATTTGCTGTAAATTTTCTTCTTACACAGGTGACAGCAAAACTCAGGAAACGGAAAAAGACGAAAAAATGATCAATCAGAGAGCTTACTCTAGTTTTGCATGGTCAAATTAAAAGGTGGTTGCATAGCTTCTAACAACATTCAAAAACTTTATTGGAATCGCTTACTAGACTGGACCTTGGCCTTTGCCCTATTTAGCAACATTTACCACCATGATACTAGGGATGCAATAATCAGTCTATTCACTTATCGACTATTTTCCATCTTCCATTTTTCATCAGCGACTTAGTCAAGGTAGAAAATTCGCTCTTCCTGCACGAGATGAGGCAATTAAAAAGAAATTTGTTGGTTATATGTGTGTTATATGTGTTATATATTTCAATTTTATTGACACTAATCTAATATTTTATTGAGTATGATCAAAGTTGTAGTCAAGCCAAGTTGTCTTGTCATTTGCAAACAATTGTCATTTTTTAATGTTTCAAACTCAGACCATTTGTTCCTCAAAGCATTTGCGGACAGTTGTGTTGGAAGAAGCCTGAGCTGCACTCACTTAACTTTATTAACGGCTAGTTTAGTAATAGCCGATAAGATAAGTTTCAAAGTGATATCTGTTTTCAGGGGGAAGATTATTTAAGATTATAAAGATTATTTACAGAGTATCTTTTTTTCAGAGGTCTCTATCACACTGTATCTTACAGAAATTGCAGCGAGATAAAAAGTGATCACTCCTGTAACTGTACCGTAACAGGGGCACGAAAACTTAGGCCCAAAACTTTGACACAGAATAGATTGCTTATTTTGGATTAGTCTTTCCCTGGGGATGTCTTTAAAAGTCTTTTACTTGACTTTTATGGGGATGTGCCCCCAACAAGTATTTGTTCACCCGACTCCAGAAGTTTTCTCTCCAAACTATAGCTGACAGAAAACAATCGGTGAACATTATACTCCAAATCAAAAACATAAAAATTAAACCGAGTAATATTGATATAATAATTCCCTCTAACAAAATACACTCCTTTGAGTTTGACAACAAGATATATTTTATTTATAAGAAACTAAATTTTGACACCGTACTGAAAGTTTCTTGCATTTCTTATAATTTCAATGGTCAAGGTTTCTGAAGAGGTCCTCAGGAGTTTTGTAACATTCATGGTGTTTACATCATGGTCACAACGAAGTTTTAACAAACCGCGTCATTGTCTAGTGTCTATACATTATCAAGTAACTTCTGAGTAAATAACACAAGTAACAAATCAACATAAGTAAAAATATGTTGTGAATTTCCATGACCAATGGAAAAAGTTTCTTAAATAACTTTGTCCCGTTCTCCGGTTTCTTAAATTTTTAATTGATCTGAGAGTTATTTTTATAAAATGTTTCTCATAAAAAAGACATGTACTATGAGACCATTATTAGAAACTCATCAAAGTTTCCAGGAAAATGTGAATAATTAACTTCGAAATTCTGATTCTAACCTTATCGCCCCCCAGAAAAAGTTGTTCAAGGTTATTACCTCCGGTCTGCTCTCGTTCATTTCATCCACCTTGTTGCTTTCTGTGATTAGGTAGTTAGGTACTTAAGGTTACGGTAAACGTTTGTGGCACAAGACTAGATTTTCTCTCCCCAACAGCCAAACTGTTAGCGGAATCTAGTTAAACTATACATCATTCGATGCGTAAGAATGTAGGGATTCTAACCATGTCAACATAATTAGCAACAGGCCCGTAGGAGCGTTTGTGCGATTGGGGGAGCACCGTCTCGCGCCAAAAATGGGGGTCTGGGGGCTAAGCCCCCCAAAAAAAATTTGGCCACGCCCTTTACTTTGGCTTAGAAAACAACTCCCGATCCCATTTTCCCATTTCTAAAATAAAAACTTTGACGAATTTCGTAGTGATTTCTCTATAAATCTGCACCTATAGGAACATTTTTAGGGTACACACTCCCCACTTTGGCTTAGAATGCATTTTTAAATCCGAGGGGCAAATCACTCATCAAAATAGCGTACGAGATTCCAAGATTCCGGGAATCCCACGAAATTTAGCGAAGATTCCTAGGATTCTTCCAAATTTTTCCAAAGATTCCTAGGATTCCTGGATGGGATTCCAAGATTCCTTTAGATGTTGTTTTTGCCCGTGTATTCTTGTTGGCTCTATTCTCTATTTTATCGACGAGGGAGGTTATTACCCTTGATTATAGAAGAAAAGAGGTTTACAAACCATTAAATATTGCTTAGATATACAGTAAAACCCCGCATATAATAAGAACCTAGTGGATTAAGAACCTGCAGGCTGACTTGCAAAATTGTAGGTTCTTATACGCGGGGTTTTACTGTATCGAGATACATGTGAGAAAAGCTATGACCTCACATGTGAATACCTCCAAAGGCAAACAAACATTCTTGCGTCTGTCCTTGCAAGAGGGTGGTGAAGAGTATTTTGGGATCCGTTATTGGCACACTGTGAGACCCGGGGGGGGGGTGCTTGACTTTAATTAGTACGGGGGTGTGCACTACAAGAAACCATTTTTGACACGGCTTTATAATTTTCCCCTCCAAATGATACCCAGCTTTAGAAAAAAACGGCGAAAAGTATACTCCAAAACGTAAAAAATACACAAAATACGCCTTTTGACAACCGACTTTAGAAAAATTTCCTTCTTTTGATACCCGGCTTTAGAAAAAAGAGGCGAAAACGATACCCGGAAAGGAGTGCACATCCCGCCAGCAAAATATACTAAGTACCCTCCCCCCCATGGCTGTGAGACAAGAATCTCTAGATATTTTTGACGTGACCGTGATTTGCCAGTTTTACGTGACACGTGATTTACGACCAGGAGCAAAAATATGTTGTTGCTGTTGAGAGAATTTTGATACAAAACTTCCAGTGTCAAGATTTCCGTTCTCATTGAGCTCACCTTAGGACACCTGCATTATCATTGGCCAACAGCAACGAAAAGAAGGGTTGAAATTACGGTTGACCATGAAGTTTTGCTGCGCGTTGCAGCTCAACTTCCAAGAAACGTGAACGGATGTGTTTTTCAAACGTGAAATGGGATATTGATGAATTCCACCCGTGATTCGTGATCCTGATCCCTTTAACCACCCTTATGCAAAGGGAAATGTCCTACAGAGTAGCAATAAAACCAACAAAATTAAGTCAACAAAGCAGCAGCAGCAATTTCCATATACCAGGAGCTGCAACAACAACGTGTAAAGCGCATGCGCATAGGCTAGCAACTGCACCCACAACAACCAAATGACAAAATTATGGTGGCTGCGCAGGGCAACAGAATTATGTCTACTTTCCGTCATGCGAATTTTTGCAATTGGGGTGAAAATGTTACCATTTTAAGACAGACATTGTTGACAGTGCTTTACCAGAACTGAAATTTTAGACAAATTTTCAAGATTCTCCAAGATTTTACAAAGATTCTTTAAGATTTTCAAAGATTCCAAAGAATTTTGGGAGATTCCAAAGATTCTCAAGATTCACGAAGATTCTCAAAGATTGCAAAGGATTCCTAAGCATTTTTGGAAGAGGTGATTCCTGAAGTGATTCCTAAAGTGATTTGCTCCTCGTTTAAATCCAATATTACCCTGGGTGCCAGACACATATAACCCAAGGGAAATCTTTCTTTCAGAGTGGATCTGGTACCTTACCCATTGGCTACCCACACTAAAATCGAAACTCGAACAATTTGCAAATTTCTTGCCCCACCCAACTTACACCCAAGCAATTTCTCGTGTTTCTCCTCATTTTCGAGACAATTTCAAGAACGTGAGGGATGCAAACGCCAGCTACAACTAAACTAAGATAAGAAATGCTTTTAAAGGGCACTGAATTCTTCAGTCAATTTACTAAACAAGATGAAAGAAAAAGTGCCACTTTTGGACATTATTGGGGGGGGCCCGGGCCCGACCGGCCCCAATAGGCGCTACGTACCTGTAGGCAAAGATTGTAAGATGATATTTTCCAGGCAACTTTATTGCTTAAGAGAGCATACCTCCTTCAAAAACTATTTTGTACCCTTTCGTTTAACGTAACAAAATTTAACTTACATCAACAGGAAGCGCACATCCTAAGCTACCAAAACATGTCTCAGATTCTTTAAATTCCTCCTTCCCTTGAAAATATACGCTGTCATAAATTTGCAAATAACTTCTCTGCCCTCCGTCACTTGTATTGGGCTATAAAAGGCGGACCAGAGGACATACCAAAATTTTGAGACACTATTTGCTTGCCTGAAGCCTGCTCTGGTAGTGTGCAAAATGTGGAGCCATTCGATTGGTTCCTTGGGTACAAAATAGCTTTTTTGTACCTGTACCTAGTAGATTTGTAAGTCCTGAAGAAGGGGAATTTTACTGATGCCACTTCAAATGCAAACATCAAGTTCAAATAAGCCACAATGTAATCCAGGTCAAGCAATTAACCCTATCTCACCTGGGGGGTGGATTCCATCCCCCCAACCAAGTTTTTCTTTGCCGTCCCTAACATATGCAACGCAGCATCCCAAGATTGCTCAAGTTTAACGTTATAATTATACTGTATCGAATTATGAAAATTTCAAGATTCTAAATATAGCACCGTAACCATGGCAACCAATTTTTTAATGAGTGGTCGACCAAAATTGGAAACTTATTTTGAAACTGTTACAAATATTAATCTCAAATATGGTACATATTATGCCTATACATGTATTTAATGATATCCATCTCAATTTGACACAAAAAATTAAAATTTAATCCCTTATTTTATTGTTTTAATCACGATACCCATTATCATCATAATCATAACTTCATATCTTTTTATTGTCATAGCAGCAAGAACAATAGACTTAATTTGATTTTATCACGTGGTTTTGATTGTTTGCATCAAAGTTCATCTAATTACTAAGTTACACGCTCATAGCTACTGTAACAGCAGAGAAAAAGAGGGGGGTGGAATCAACCCCCCCCCCAGGTTGTGACCGCTTCAAAAGGCCCAGGTGAGATAGGGTTAAGGCTTAAAACCTTTAAACAAAGGAATCGATACATATAATGTGGTTTCCTCTTTGTTTTCTAGCACACGACCGGCTTAAGGACAATCTGGTCAGGGCTAAGCTTGCTCCCACACAGCACGAGGATCCGTAATTTATATAAGTTAAACCCAGCTGAACCTAGCTGAATCCAGCAGTAACCCAGCTGAATCCAGCAATAACCAAGCGGAACCCACCTGCGAACTATTTAAATTGCTAAAAAATCCCTTGATAGATGTCATTGTTTTCAAAATTAGTCCAAAGATTTCTTCAAATCTCAGAAGCCCAAATTTTAAGAAACGCAAAGATACCACCTTTGGAAGTAAAAGAATTGTTGAAAAAACAGATTTCTTGATCGAAGGAAGGATACTAAAAGTTCTCACGCAAAGTTTTTCTTTGTGGTTTAAATTCTAATCCTAGCTTTTTGACCTATTAACACTAATTTAACCGGGCTTTTTTTGAACTAATATAGCCGGGGGGGGAAGCTTTCCACCCCCTCTATAAATCGCCTTAAACTAATGGGATATCATTCAAACCCGGCAAGGGCGTAGTACTAACCATTCTTTACTGATTGGCAGCTTTGGGTGTGGCCATCTCATTAGATGACGTCACTAGGACGTCATAATGTTGAAAAATGTCAAAATATGAGTTTCTCCAGCTAATTCGTTCTAAAAACGGACAAAATATCATATAATTCGCTATTTTTCATCTTATTTGCCGTATTATTCATTCCTAACTCAAAAATAATACCTAAAAGTGTTTTTAGACCCTTTTATTTTTGAAGAAAATGACAATTATTGATGACGTCATAACACGAAGAGGGTTTTACGACCAAAAATTCATACAAAAGTTGCTAAAAATACTTTAAATGTATTGCAAAACGCAATTCTATGCATTTTCTACAACTTCCGCTGGAAAAAGCTTCAAATTTTGCAAAATTAACCCAAAATGGCAGCACATGTGACGTCAATACCATCTTCCAAATAACGTATTGTCATCTGTCACGTGACTCCCATTGTTCAAAAAAAATTTATTGTCAAAATGTAGCTAATAGATAATTAGTAATTGTCAGGAAGCTAGAGAGTCATAGCTCATGCCGTTGATAAATGCTCTGCAAAAACCGACAGGGGGGTGGAAGACACCCCCCCGGTTAAATTAGGGTTAAGGGTCTTGGCACGTCTAAAGGCAACAAGTGGTTTACTGGGAAACAAGGCTACTTCTTGTGCTCCTATCAAGTTTTTATTAAGAACAATCAATATCCATCAAATACATAGCTTCAAAATTGTTTATTGACAATTTTTCTCTGAAAAATTTAAGTTTTTAGTTGAAGAACCAAAATCAGCAAACTTCCATTGTTTATGCGTTGCCTAGCAACAGGTCACGTGACATATTAGCATATAATGCTATTTTTAGAATCACAATTGCTTGGTAATTATGTGTGCGAATTGGCGTTGGCGTAGATATCACGGCTGCTGAGAAAATCAGGGGGGGGCCTTTTTGCCTCCCCCCCCCATGAGAAAGTAGTACTTGATTTACCCATGTAGAATAGGGTTAACTTTATAAGTATGCGTCTATTTGGGAAATAATTTAAGCTAAAGTAATTGCTTCTCTGAAATGTTCTGCTCGCTTCGCTCCAACTTCTATGTACATTTTGGGTTTGCCAACGTTTTGCCACTTGTCTTTTGTTTGAAGAAACAATAAGAAAGGTTAAATAATAAGAAATACAAGAGGTATTACCAACAGACTGCTCCTCCGTGTTGTTCTTACTGCTCTCGAGGACTAGGGCAGAGTTGGTTTCTTGGGACCAGAGAATAAGAAAGGCCCCTCAGAGCTTCTTAGCACACTTCAAATATAAAGTGATTTGCTTTTTTCCCTTTTTCCAACGCTAACCAACAGTGGTGCTCTCTCATCATCGGGGCCTAAGTTTGGGCTGTTAGTGCATTGACGAAATTTGAACTCAGCTTAATCCCCTAAATTGTTTCCCAGTTGGGGGTTAGAAGAAATAAGCCATATTTTTTCCACAAATCAATGCACTAAATGACCATGCTAATGATCAATGCCTCCGAAGAGACAATCGAACACCAGCACGAAAAGATTTTGCCAGCGAAGAGGAGGGCGGGTGGGAAAAGCGAAAATCAGTCACCAGCCACCATCGATGATTACCGGAGATGTCTGTATTCTCAAAGTCGAGATCGAAGTGCGAGTAAAAATAATTTACAAATGCATTTATACGAATTTGAGACCCATGCAAACTTGTATCCAGAAACAATGGGAACAATATAAGCCCAATTCCCTAAACAATATCACACCTCATTGCACAAGGCCATAGAGGAGGCTTAAATCATCCAGTGTTTTCCAAATAACATTCTAAGGCAATAGAGCACGGCAGGGGTGTTATATTATAGGTACTAAAGGGGTAAAGTAACTGCTTACCCTTCCTTTTAGGAAGGCAATGACACGACCTCTTTGCCCGAATTAACTGTGATGTAAAATTTCATTTTAATCCCTATTTGTTATGTAGGATCTTCTTGTTAAGGAAACCCTCTATTTTCGTTGTGTTTTGTATAAGAATTAGTATATTTGCATGTTGTCTTCCTTGTGGTTGGGGCGGGGGGTAAATTCACCAAGACATGGTGGAAAACAACCGAGGACTGGGGGCAGCTAATTTTCGCGCAGGATCTCTTTGTAAAGAGGTATTTGTAGATGTCATGTTTTACGAAAGTATTAGTATATTTTATATTTTTTGTGGTTTGGGGGAAATGGGGGTGGGGGGGGGATTTCACCAACGCCCTTTGTGACATTTGTTTGTGATAGGTTTGGCATATGCTTCCTTTTATGTTAAGTTTCTTGTCTACATTTTCGTTTTAGCAGTATCATTCGTTTTTGTCTGTGTTGTGGTTTGTTTTCAATTCGAGTCAAGAACACATCTTGGTGAAAAGGAAATTCCATTCTAAATTTGTAAAGGGTAGGGGATGGGGTTGGTTCACGATTCTAACATAAAAGAATGCTGAGAAAGAGAGAGTTGATAGGGGGGGGGGCTTGTGCTGAAACAAAGCAATCTGATTTGTGGTGGTAGTATTTGTTGCAATGTCTTGTAAGCTTTTGTTGTTGTGTATTTTCGTATATTTTGAGCAGACATTTGATCATCAGCCGTTCACCTGTCAAACGTTTCTAGGGTATTAAGATCGGAACGTTGCCTCCAAAGGGGACTCCGGTACCCTCAGTGATCCCTGGCCAATGGGACACTGTCACTGATTGCATAGTTAGTTATGTATTTTTAATTTTTTGTCCTTCTGGGTCTAAAGTGGGATGAAGTGGGTTTGGAATATGATATTTGATGGTGTTCTGAATTGAGGCCTCGTGGTTATTAATTAGTTGTGTAAGTTTATTTACTTGTTATGTTATATATTTTTTTATATTTTTTTCAAAATTTAAAATAAGGCTCTGGCACCCAGGGTATGGTTATGGGGGCAAATTGCATATGAAGCACTGGAGCAGGGGGTGTGATGCGAGGTAGGGGGGAGAGAAATCGTCACAAAGTTTCATGTCGAATTTAGGGCAAATAGTACTAAAGAATTAATCATCAAATTCAAAGGTTGTACATAAAATATGACCATACCGTTTGTGTTATTTGCATGGCTTGTACTTGTCTCTTTAGTTCTGTTTGTGTGCATGAAGACTTGCATTGTTTGTTATTCTTTGACCATTGTAATGTAAGTATGTATACTAGCGACTCGACATGGTGCGACAATGATAGCGAGAAATCAGAAATGAAGCATGTTCTCCCAATAGAAAACGCGAAGCCAAGAGCAAGGGCAATGAGGTGAGAAAAGCTCCTAAGACAAAGACACAGCGTGAGCGTAATACGTAGGTATTGGTAATACCTCTTATATTTCTTATTTAACTTTTCTTATTGTTTCTTCAAACAAACTTCAATTGCATGAATATTTTCTGTAAAGTTTCGCTTACAATTTTGAACCGAATCAAACTTAAGATTTTATGAACGACGACATACATCCTTTCGATTCTTCTTAGTCCCTCGATTGCTCAACGGCCTTCCCAGGAAAATATTCTATTTTCTCTGCCGTCATAACATTAATAATCTCCTGTTAGCAATGACATGAGAGTTTCTGTACTACAAAATTTTGACGAGACTTCAAATGAGACTTAAAGAAGAGGAAGCAGTCACAACTGGCGATTTAAAAGAAACAATTAAAATTTCGATGGAGTCCGTTTCATTTTTCATTTTTCGAGGCAAAAGTCTTGTTTCTAATGAAAGTTTGAGCAAGCGAATGATGAAATGTAAATTTTTATCAGTCAGTAAATTGAATTTGACTCTTCTATTCATTAATCCTCGATGGCCTATTCTAAAAGGAGGGCGTTTCCGGCAGTCTAAAGGGCATCGCCCCGAAGAATATTCCCGGGGGCCCCTCCCTGGATCCCTATTTTGCTCACTTCGCTCGCATTTTGCCCCCCCCCCCCCAAGACAGCACCCTGGCTGCGCCATTGATCCTACAATATAGTCTTACTGTAGGTCAGTACATTACTGCAGAGCAAAATGCTGGAATGACATTTCTGTGGATATGAGATTAATATGTGTACTCTCTACCATTATCTTTTGCATTTATGATTTACTATTTTCCATTCTTTTGGAGTTCCCTTTGAAGGAAGACTAAAATATTAAAGGATTTAATCTTTAAAGCATGACTGACTATGACAGTTACTAAGATTAAGGACACCTTGCTTCTTGCACACCCGAGATCTCGGCGAAAACTGCCCTACTTTCCATACTATTACTGGGAGCCCCTGGCCTTCATGTTCACTATTTAAACTTAAGTTCCCATTTGATTGTCACTATCGACAGGATCGCTGATTTTCTGCAATCTTGAGTGAAGATTAAAATGCTTACCTTGGTGCATTTTCTATAAGCTAGGCGCCTTGGGTGCTAATAGGAATAAAAACGGTATCTGCTTTTCATTTGTTGGTCACTGTTGTTTTGTTGACTGTTTATTCGTGTTGTTTGTTGGCTGCAGGAGAAAGGCGCATGATCACACCTTCTGTGGTATTGTCCTGTAAATCGTCTCGTATTTTGTTGTAATTTTATGGTTAATACATTTTGTGTTATAACTTTAGTTTCTTGTAAAAATTCAAATTGTATCGACTTAACTTTTTTTGTTGTAGTTTTGGTAATTATTCATTGATATAAAAACAATTTTCTGTCGTTTTCACTTCGGGTCGAAGTTGTGCTCCAGTCGCTCCGTTCTTCGTCACCATTTGTTCTAAAATTTCGATTGTGGTATCTGATCTTTCGAAGACAATCGGCTGGCATTTTTGTCGGAACCAATCAAAAGTTCTGAAAGCCCAGTCTTACATGCAATGGGTCATTGTCTGTAATGTTAAGTGCATAATGGAGGACAAAAGAAGAAAGAGTAATTGATTTAGCTCCATATATTTGTAGATAGTTTCTGCTGAAAAGGGTCAGTTTTCTTGTTTCCTTTCTCAATGACATAATCCTGCTGTGATAATTCTCTGTGCTTTAGCCAAATAGACAACAATATTATTTCCCTACAGCTATTTGCAAAATCAGTCAGAGTGTATTGTTTGTCGTAGTTAGTCAATGTTTTGTTGGATTACAGAACAATACATCACCAAATATAATTTTTTTAGGCATCTAAATCAAAGCTGCCATTATTGCACAACCGAATATGGCAGTAAACCCTAAATACTCTATTAATTCAATACAATACGTGGTATACAATACGTGTCCACCTAGAATATGCAGCACCAGTATGGTCTCCAGCAAATAAAAGCAACATTGAAAGTATTGAAAGTGTACAAAGGAGAGGTACTAAAGTGCTCCCAGGTATGAAAGACTTAACATACGAACAAAGGCTAAGATCCTTAAATCTGCCAACTCTAAGATTCAGAAGATACAGGGGGGATATGATTGAAGTTTTCAAAATTATGAAAGGGATCTATGACAAACAGTGTCTGCCACCACTCAAGCTAAAAAATGAACTTGGAAGGACAAGAGGGCACTCACTTCAACTACAGATGAGAAGATCAAGACTTGAGTTGTCAAGGACCAGTTTTTGTCGCAGAGTGATTCCAATCTGGAATAGTCTATCACAAGAAGTGGTGGATGCAACAAACATCAACCAATTCAAGAACAGAATCGATCGATTTTGGTTTAATAAGAAATGCAGATATGACTATGAATACAACATATTTGATGAGAAGGACATAGCTTGATGAACCAGACATGACTGTTGAGTTTTTGTCATTGTGTGTGTTTTTTGTTGTTTTATGTTCGTGTGTTTTTGCTCGTAACTCGCACATAAGTCAACAAAGGGGTTAGGAGACTAACAGGCCTGTTGCGATAGCTTCGATTCAAATTCAAATCCATATCTGCAGTTACAACAGGAAATCTAAAATTAAGCTTTATAGTGATCTCAACCAACAGGATTTCCGGTTTCACTGGAACAGTAAATTCCGGTAAAATTCTATCTCATATCCATCTCTGTATATTTCAAGTCGGTGACAGTCAGCCTTTTAGTCTTCTGGCCAGTTTTTGTAAGATCTCCGCATAGTGGACTGGGATCTACCACCAGTCCAGGTCGGATGTATTTCTAATGAATCAATTGTTAAAGTTGTTATTTTGATTTACTGTAAATTTGTCTCTTAACTTTAGAATAACAAATTATGTGTATTTTTAGCACTATGACCTTTTCCAAATACAAAATGTTCCTTTGAAGAAGTTTTGCCTACCACAGTCAAAAGTAAGGTAGATTTACGTATACGCTCGCTCATGCGAGACGATATAAGTTGATCACCGATCTTTAAAGTAGGTGGACAGAATTACACAGCACATAAACTAGAGAATTCCACCCCTTTTTCACCAGAAACTAGACAAGGCGAAATTAAAGTTTAAAATCACAATGGGGTGTTGGTTAAATAATTATCAATTGCTATGCATTCTGCTCCTATACAGTCATTTCATCTGATTCATCATTCATTCAAATAGGGTCCCAATTCAAAAGTACCTTGTTTATAAATTTTCTTCTTGGACTTGTGAGAAACAAATGACTGATGAATAAATTATGACGCAAACAGGATTGCAGTTAATATTTTGCGGTTTTGAGAATAATTAACAATTTCTTTACTTTAAATCTAGAAAAACTGATCAAAAGCTAAGTTAAATTTACTCTGCTTTCTGTTCTGGAAAGGACTTCTCTGCTTGATAGGATAGCCTTACAAAACAATCTATAACAAATCGAGTACAGACCTAATTTTAAACCTTTAAGAGAAAGAACGGGGCTATCAAATAGTGCTTCATATCAAAATAACAAGGAAGTTTGTTTCTCCCTAACGACGAAAGGAAACTTTTCTATACCTTTGAGAAAAGATTAATTGTCTAGAGAACCCAGCAAACAGATGCGACATGTTCTTCTGCCATACTAAAGAGCATGAGTTGTTCTATGAACATTTCAAAGCACAGTGAGTTTGCTAGGGCAAAATTTCTGCAAACAATTTGTCTTAATAATTTTTGGGCGAATAATGATTTTCCAAATTCCTAGTAGCATAGCAACGAGAGGGATTTTTTTAAATTGGTCTTCGTAATGTTAATGAATTGAATGTAATTTTTTAGTAAGATACCATAACATAGTCCATAAGTAACACAATATCATTGTAAACATGAACATTTTCCTAATTATGACAAGTTCGATAATTATTTTTCAATGCCTCGCATTATTTAGCAGTACCTTGTTTCGTAGTGATTAATTTTACAAAAAAGGTGCTAGTATAGGTGGAAGCAATGAAGTGAAAGATTCGAGAGAAAGAATTTCTTGTGTTAGACATTTTCTTCGGTCAAGTTGTGCTTTTGATGATTTTGCGATTTTGTTACAGTGGGATTCTGCGACCATCTTTTTTCGAAACCACATTTATCTGTGCATACAGCAGATAATGAACTGATATTTTACTCAGTAGATGTATTTTATGTTGTACTTAGAGCAGCATAAATGCCGTCAAAATCTTGAATTCCGAAAGTTTTTCAGAAACTGTTTTACCTCGGGGATACTTTTATTGGCCCACGCGTTATTATTTCAAAAAATATTAGGCCATATGTTTAATTATTGACGTTTAAAGAAGCAATTCCGTGACTCGTCTACACAAGCAATACGGAGTTTCAAAGCACAAGGCTGCATTTATTCTCATAAAAACAAATATCTAAAAGTGCATGATTACTACTCCTACGTGAAAAGAAAATAAAGGGGAAATCCCAAAGGGCAATACGTTAAACAAAGCTAGGGGAATGAAAAACTGTTGAGAATTATGTGAAGGGCGATTGCATAAATTTAATAAACTTTAATGAATGAGCAAATCGAAATCATCAAAATAAAAATACCCCAAAACAAAGAAGTTCTTCACTGTTTTAGTTTTTTCTTCAAGCTTTCTTATTAGTGAGAAAGACTGCGCATAATATTGAAGAAGGCAAAAGAAATGCAAAACGCAAGGCCAATGATGATACCAAGCCTGGAATACTTTCGAGAACGTTGGGAAGCAACTTTGGCTGTAACTGCATCTCCACATCGAACAGCTTTATCGACCTAAAATAGTAGTGAAAAACAAAGATAAGCAATTACAAGGCTGCTTTATTTTTTGGTACGAATTTAAAAAGCAGCAGGAAAACAACAAATTGTTTTATATGATTAAAAAAACAGGCCAAAATCAGTTCTGCTATCTGTCAAATTATCAGCTCGAGAGAAAATGGTTCCTAAAACATAGAAATCTACAAGCGTTCAAAAATGCTTTGAAAGCAAGGTAACTGTCGAAAAAATATTTTTTGCTGCTTTAGAAATTGGGAAAACTCATTAACCTATCAAGATTAAGAGCAGTTAAAGAGCGTCAAAGTCGTGCCTTACCTACCTATAGTAGATCTCTATAATGCCGGGTTCAACATTTGCCAGTTTTTAGCAATATGCAGCACAAGCAATACTGTATATTTGTATATTTCATATTTTCATATTTTATATTTCATATTTCATATTTCAATTTATTAAGGAGGGTGACCCTTCAACCTAGTGGCTGATTTTCAAGGGGCCCTTTCACTGTATACCATCTGCTCCTCAATAGCTCATATAATTTCATTTCATGAACTTATTTCTATGAACAGAGATAGCAATAGTACTGATGCTCATTGAGTAGTAAATTCGCTACAACTGAGCGATCACTAATCAGGTAGGCGCTATGTTTGGCGATAGAATATTTTTTATCAGTTACTACATTATGTTAATATAAAGACTTAACCAGCTTGGTTCACACTGTTGTAAAAGCGCGTTAGAAATGCATTCAAAATGCGACGGAAAAACGCGTCTAAATTATTTTCCCTCAATTTCGAGATTTTTTCGGCGCCCTCGACCTCTAAATCACTTGGAAGGAATTAATTCCATTTGGAAGCGATAACTCATTAAAAGTGCTTTTAAAACGAGTTTAGCAGAACAAAACAGGAAAAACAATGAAAAGGGACTGGAACTGAGTACCTCATTCTATAAATAGCTTTGGGGGCATTTTTCTTCTTGTGTCTCATTTTCGTCATAACCAACATATCAAAGTGTGCTGCACTAAATTTTAAATGTTTGCAATATACGTTTCACAAAATAATAGGCAAGAGAATAAAAAAGACACTGCAATGGAACCGAGTATCCCAGTCTATGAATAGATTCGGAGCATTTTTCGGCTTGCTTCTAATCTCCATCGTCTTCAGCATGTCAAATGGTCCAATTGTACCAAATTTCATGCTCATGTTAACAAACAGAAAAATGTAAAACGAAAACGAGGCCACATTTGAAACAGGTCAGTTTCCGCTTCGAGAATCAGAAAAGCGACCTGAAAGAAGCTGCGAGAAAAGGTCAATCACTCTGGACAACTTGATAAGCCCTTTCGCAGATCGTGGACCCATCGTGGAACGCTGTTTTGAGTTGGAAAATATGTTCAACAATATTATAGCACTTATTTTTTATGTCCTGATAATAAGTATATAATTACAATTACAAGCAGAGCAATCTAAAAATATGACTTAGGCCTAGGCCTAGGCCAAGCTTTGCCAGGAGTTATAAACAGACAGTGCAGTGGTAATTGGAATTATATATGTCCCGTATAGCAAAGTACATTGCAAAGAATTCTACTGACAATTTTGCAATATGAAGCTATTTTGCAGACAGAAGGAACGTTTTATCTCCCGGAAAAAACCATTTTTCCTGCAAAATTCCCGTTATTTCCTTGGTTTTGCTTTGCCTTCTAAATTCACCTTTTCCAGCAAATCTCGGCGCTCCGAAACTGCTTTGCTGTTGTCATGTCGCTTAAAATGTTTTCACGACTTTCAAAGGAGGGCGCCCACGAGATCGGGGCATCAACTCCACATCGGTAGCTTGTAGGTGCAGGCGCCATTTTGCACAAAGGCGGGAAGGGAGAGCGTTTCCGGTCAGCCTCGTTTTGCATTTTTTCTCTTTGTTGCTCATATTATGATATACACGATAGTGTGATATTTGATACTGAGAGACCTCACTAAAATGAATGGAGATATAGCAACATAGTCTATAAATAGAAAAAAGAAGGTCATGCGCCACCTACCGTGTTACTTATATATGATCTATGATTACGAACATCAAACACAATAGGCTATATTTAGATTGCTCAGTCCCCCTTGGGAACCACACTTTTAACTTCGCTGATTTACATTAAGGCTTTAATATGTAGTTTTCAATAATAGAACTGACAGGAAAAATAAATTAGTGCCTACCTGCACAGACTTTATGATTGCTAAAATACCAAGAGGAACACAGCAACAGAGTGTAGTGAAGATGGCAAGAGCCAGATGGTTTGGTGGAGGTTCCATGGGAGTCAAACTTCCTGGCTGAGATAAAGCCACTGTTGTTTGATTAATCTGCTCCTGTTGGAATACAATTGTCACTAATCTTTGGAAAATGATTCTGTACAAATTATAAAAAAAAAAAATCTAGGCAATGCCAGGGGGTCACTTCAATAGACAGATGACGGGGGTTGGGCCATTTTGACATTTGATATCACACCCTAAAATTTATAAATTTTCCAAAAACCATACTACTATTCTAATAACTATTCTAATAATACTATTCTAAATCAAAATTAAGTACCGTAAATCATTGTTTTTAAAAATGATACCCAAAAATTTATGATCTTTCCAAAAATGATACCCAAAAATTTATAACCATTTATGATCTTACCAAAATGACACTCTGAAATTTATTTTTTGCCTGAAAAAACACACCCTAAAAAATGGCACACCCCGTATCCAAATATATGGAAGTGACCCTCCGGGAGGCAATGTCGATTTTTGAGGTAAATAATTTATTATTCTTTTGCTATATTCCTGAAAACAAAAATTGTCCTTCGCTAGTCATATCCAATAAGTTATTTCCAAATGTAGATAACGAATAGAGATGTTATAAGATCTGATGAGCAAGTGGTCAGTTATGGCACAAGGAAGTCTAAATTTGAGATTTTTTAAAAACTATCGCATTTTATTATACATACACCTAAACTGTAAAAAAACCTATGAAATTGATCCAAAAGTGGTTACCCTTGTTCTGCTAGTATTTGATGAGGAAGAAAATCATTCAAATGACTTAAGCTATGATAAAAATGGTAATGCGTAAAACGAGATTTAGACAGCATTTCATGTGTCAATGAAAGAAGCTAAGTGCTGATGATCAAAATACAGTTAATTGGTAAAAGTTCTATCTCCAAGCAATTTCTGGCATTTAATTTTTAATAGCTGTTGCCTTTTTATCGTCACTTCTCTGTGGTTTTCGAAAAGGTTACAGTGCCCAACATGTGATTGTGCCCTAAGTTCATGCACGTTGGTAGTGAATGCAGCATGGGGCTGTCGGTTGTTTTGTTTCTCGTTTACTTCAGAGCAAACCAAATGGGATTTAGAAAGGATTTTCGATAACCAAACTTTATCGAACATGAATTCAAGTGTATGGATGCTTTAAGGAATTCTGTCGAGCAAATTTTAAAAAAGCAAATTTTGACAATGGTTACAAGAATTACAATACTTTCGAATTTGTACTGTTGTCGTATTTTATCATGGCGCTTCGAAGAGTAGACGTACTGTTGATCGCTGCAATATTTGTCTTATCATTTTCGATCAAGAGATGGTATTTTATCTCATCTGATGCAATTGGACTTAGTGTCATTGGAGAGGAAGTTGATTTCAACAAAGAAAGTTTTATCATGACAAGTTTGTGGGCAAACAACAGAGGTAAACATAACTCTTTCTGTGTTCGATCGGTTGGTTGCATTCTGCTGCTACTCTGTGGGGATATTCATCCATGCCCAGGACCACTAAACCTAAACGATTTCGCTAAACTACGTGGCACAAAGATTCTCCATGGGAACGTAAGAAACCTCCAAAGTAATTTCGTTCATATCTCAAGTTTACTTAGCATATACCCAGACATTGATATTCTTGGTCTCACAGAAACTCACATTACAGGTGATCCGGAGGATGAGTCGGCACAAGCCTTACTTCAGATACCGGGTTTCACATTTTTAAATCGAAATCGCCCTACTGGCAAAGGTGGGGGAGTTGGTATGTACCTTTCCAATAAAATGTGTTTTGATAGAAGAAATGATCTCGAGTATGCTGATATTGAATGTATTTGGATCGAAGTTACTTGCAGATTTGCCAAAAAACTTTCTTGTATGCTGCATGTACCGACCCCCGTCCAGCTCACACTACCTCCCAAACAACTTTAATGATCGTATGCGAGAGATGTTGTCCACAGCAACAGCAGAAAACAAAGAAGTAATTGTTTTGGGCGATGTAAATGTGAACTACCTTGTGAAGGAAGATAACAAGGACTTTAAAGAAATTCTTGCTCTCCTGGGACTGAAACAGTTGATAAAGGATGCTACAAGAATCTGTGAGACAACAAAAGCTCTGATTGATATCATTGCAACAACAAATTGTAAAAACATTCGATCCGCAAATGTTTTCCCATCGGGTTTTAGTGATCATGATCTAATTGGCTGTGTTCGCAAAGTAAACCATCTGAGATTTAAGCCGAAAGAAATCCGCTGCCGTGACTACAGCAGATATAACCCGGACCAATTGAATCGCGATCTTCTGGATGCGGATTGGTCGGAAGTTTATGGCACAAATGACGTAAATATGGCCTGGAAGGCATTCCATAAAATCACGTCAACACTCTTTGACATTCATGCCCCTATGATAAACAAACGAGTGAAATCTAAACCGGCTCCATGGCTTACCGCTCAAATAAAAACCCTAATGAATGACCGGGATAAGCTCTACAGAAAGTACCGAAAGTACAAATTAGACTGTGATAGGAGAGCATACCAGGACAAACGAAACCAAGTAAACACGACGCTCCGCAAAGCAAGAAGTAACTACAACAAGGATTTGCTGAGGGAGAGCTCCAATGATCCGGACAAATTCTGGAAGACTCTCAAGAGCATTAACCCAACATCATCAAAGGGAAACCCACAGTGCAAATCGTTCGATATAAACGGGGAGAAGTGTACTGATGCGAAACAAATTGCCAATGGTTTCAAATCGTTCTTCTCAACTGCCGTCAACCACATCAAGTCACAGGCCATGCGCCTTACCAACTTCGCATGGCGGAAACAGACTAACATGATCTTTAAAACTTACAAAACATTTCGCTTTAAAGAGGTAACAACTGTGGAAATTTGTAGTCTCCTTAAGAAGCTGAAAAAGAAGAAATCAACCGGATGTGACAATCTGCCTGTAGTGTTCCTC
>REGM01000786.1:0-24485 GCA_004194415.1 Aurelia aurita | reverse complement strand
AGCAAGCCAATCAATCCATCAACAACCAATGAATCAATGATTAAATGATCATTCATACAATTGCAAAATCAAACACCAATCAATCAAGCAATCATTGACTCAATCATGTTTTACTCTACAAACAAATGACCTTACCTTTGCCAGCAACATTAGATGACTGACTGCTGTCTTTTTCATGAACCAATTCATCAATGTCATCTTGATCAGGTGTTTTTATAATTTCTTGGAATAATTCTGAATCACTCTGTTGTTTACAGGTAGGCTCTGAATGGTTACTATCAGGGGTACTGACAAAGTCATTGAAACCTTCTTCATTATCATCGCCATTACTCTCCTTTGTAACATCTGAATCTGTATCTATCAAGACAATATCAGTTGTATTTTGTTCATCTTTATGAGTTGTTTCAGTGTCTTCTGTTTCAAGTTCAGTTTCACTTTGAGGTGGAGACTCGTAGTCCTCTCCTTTCAAATAAGATGCAAGTCGCTGTTCAGATGATGCTTCAACCTCTTCAAGGCACCATTGTCTTGCATCTCGTGCAGAATATTGCTACAGTGGGGATACAATTTTAATATTTATCAACCGAATTTGCTCAAGTTCATGGAAGCAAAGTCTACACATAAATGTTTGTTCCCAGCATCACTAGCTGGATAGGAACAAAATGTCACTACCAGCCTACAGTAGGATGGATGCAAACTATTAACAATTTTCTCCAAAAGAACACTTTTCCTCACATTGTTGTACAGCTTTACCAAGACAATATTTTTATCTCCAGCTACGATACTGTTTTCATGTTCACGGTTGAATGATAACAATTTTCCAGATCCAGACAACAAGTCATAACAGTTTTGGTTCTTGGCAATAAAAGACAAAATCACACAGTTTCTGTCTAAATCACACAGTCCTATTTCAAATAGTTTGTTACAGTAAGTTTATCATCATATATACCTTCAGATTTTCTGGCAACAAAGCCTTGAACTCCCTTTTACTGACAAGATTAAAAATCTCTTTCCCAAGCAGCTTCTTGTCATGAACATGTTCTCCTAAAGACTGGAGACCCAATATCAAATGTTTTTGACTCCATGATGAAAATTCTCTTTCAATATTATTTAATTCGACAGGTTCATAATATTTCAACTCAAGTTTCTTTAACCTAGCTTTAAATCTTGATTTCAAATCTTTCTGTTTTGCCTTCTTTGATTTCCTTGATGATTTCTCAACATCCTGGGTAGAATTGATAGCATGGTTCTGAATAGCATCTGATCTCTCAATGCCACTTAGTCTTCGGACTTGGGATAGCTTTGCCTTTTTGCTTTCTTTGCTTCTAAGAGACAATTCAGTAAAAGATCAAAACTTTGGTAATCTAAAAAGGAAACTTAGATAGCTCATGCTAATAACAAGGGGCAATTATTGGAATAAGTAATTATTTCCACATGTAAGGTGCATCAGCATACAGTCCAACTGCAGAGTATGGACGTTTTCAAGCAGATCTCAGGTGTGCAAGCCAACTTCTTTTGCTTCTTGCATATATTTTTATTTTTTTATTATTTGTTAATTTTGTTAATTCTTAGTATGAGATGTGCAAGCCAACTATCTTTTGTCTCTTATTGTTATTTTTGAATACATATATATTGTTCTAATAATATAAAATATAATAACTTCCACAGTTGGTCGGTCAAAGAAAGGGTCCAATAAATTGCGAAGCTACCAGTCTTTCAAGACACGAATCCAAATGGAGCCATATTGTCTTTTGAGCGATAGGGAATTACGTAAAACTGTAGCGAAATTTAGGTGCAGTGATCATAACCTTCGAATTGAAACTGGGCGTAGGGAAAATATTACACCAGAGGAACGCAAGTGCCTCGTTTGTAAAAGCGGTTACGTGGAAAACGAGCAACATTTTCTCGTAGATTGCCAAGGGTACTCTGAGATTCGTCAAGAGCTTTTTATCATGGTCCAGCAAGAAGTGCCTTTGTTTACTCGCATGGACTCTAGGCAGAAATTTATTTACCTCCTCTCCTGTGAGAACAGTAAGATTGGGAAAGGTCTCGCGAAATATCTGAAAAAAGCATTTGATATACGAACCGATACGTTATTAAGATCAACGTCCAAAAAGTAATGAGAAAACAACGAAATATGCTATTGAGATTCTCATTTAGATAAAAAGTTAGTTATATTTCAATGGGTTGGTTTCCATGCATGGAATTGGAGTGGCTTCTATTCTTGGTTATACACGAAAGAGTCGACTGTTTTACAAATCGACCTTTTATTCTCCATTATATGGCCAACTCCCTCCAAGCCAAGAAGTACCCCTGCATGGTAACCAACCTAAAATTTAGTTAAAGTTTGTTAATAAAGTTTGTTTGATATTGTACTCCTGTAAAAGTGAGTTTATTATTATTAAAATGAAATGAAAAAAAATGAAATGATTCACAAAAAAGTGTCTCGGCTGACCGCCTCAGCGAACAGTTAGATTATAAGAGTGTGTTTGATTGGTATTTCCAGTCCTACCAAATTCTGAAGACAGCAGAATTTGCAGAGACGGAAGTATATTTCCCAATCAAACACAAAAATCTTTAAAACAGCAGGTTGTGGATTCACCATGGTGAAAACGAGAAGCTCTCAAAAGTCTGCCAAACCTTCTGACTTTTGGAGCAGAAGGTTCAGAAGGCCTTCCAAACCTACCAAACCAACCGTTTTGAGAATTTCGGAGCCAATGAAACACAAATTCCGAGTCTATCAAGTCTACTACCATACTTTAATTAACTAAGTCCGATACCATACTTTGATTAAAAAGATCATGTAACCTCTTTGTGTGAAGTGTGATAAAGTGTAGACCTGCTGGAGACAAAGCTAAAGACTCACTGAGCAGGTTATAAGTCAATGGAGCAAATGATTTCATTTGATTCGATATATAGATTAAAGACATTATAATTTTGTTTTTATTTCCTTTATTGTAAACAAAATTAGAATCTTTGTCAATATCCCATCTCATGATTGTTTGCCATGTACTTGAAGTTTTCTCAAAGAGTTACACTGACAATATAACTGGGATGTACTAGAAAGCAGCTTTGATTCAACGATGTTATATACATGACGGTAAGTTGTCTTTCATATTCTGGTTTCAGAGTCTTGGCTTCAAGTTGTAAACCTTCCTCGCACCATTAGAATTCATATCTTCTTCAAATTTGAGTGAATGAAGGGGGCCTTAATTGCCAGTAAAGTTAAGTGTGTTCTTCCTCAAAGTCTCTTTGTTTTAAAAAACCTTCATCTGGCCATGGCCGTGAGACCGTCTTGTATTTATACAGACGGCATGACGACACAGCAGCAACGAAAACACGACACCATCTTGTTTTGGGGTAATCTTCAGAAATTTTCTAAAGGTTTCTGTATAGGCGTAGGAGCCAGGGGGCCTGGGGGCGGTAGCCCCCCAACGTTGGAAAAATTTACCAAAATCAGCTTTTTTCGGGCAAAAATCCACCCTAAGTCGGGAAAAAAAATTGGTAAACAATAGAAATTTTATCGGGCAGCCCCCCCCAGATTTGATCTTTATTACAACCTAACTCCATACTATACAAGGGATCCAATTCCACAACTTCAGCAGTTTCAATACTCTCTTCGCAAACATGACGTCATCGGGAAAATAAGGGCAAGAACTGAAAAGTTCAAATCCACCTTTTATCCACACTGTCTGTCCGAATGGAATGAACTTGAACCTGAGACTAGGCTTGCACCATCTGTTGCCGTCTTCAAGAAAAAAATGCTATCAAAAATCCGCCCCCTGGAAAGCCCGTCTACGGGATTCATGACCCAAATGGTCTGTCCTATCCCCGGGGGGGGTACATGACTTGNCCCCCAACGTTGGAAAAATTTACCAAAATCAGCTTTTTTCGGGCAAAAATCCACCCTAAGTCGGGAAAAAAAATTGGTAAACAATAGAAATTTTATCGGGCAGCCCCCCCCAGATTTGATCTTTATTACAACCTAACTCCATACTATACAAGGGATCCAATTCCACCACTTCAGCAGTTTCAATACTCTCTTCGCAAACATGACGTCATCGGGAAAATAAGGGCAAGAACTGAAAAGTTCAAATCCACCTTTTATCCACACTGTCTGTCCGAATGGAATGAACTTGAACCTGAGACTAGGCTTGCACCATCTGTTGCCGTCTTCAAGAAAAAAATGCTATCAAAAATCCGCCCCCTGGAAAGCCCGTCTACGGGATTCATGACCCAAATGGTCTGTCCTATCCCCGGGGGGGGTACATGACTTGTGGATGGACGGGGGTCTGCCGCCCGGTTTTCAGAAAGCCACCCACTTTTATGATGAATTTTGGTGGAAAAGCACCCATTTTTAGCCATTTTTTGGCGATTTCAGCCAAATCGACCCATGTTTATGGAAAATCTGCCGAAAAATGACCCTTGTTTAGAGAATTTTGGGCCCAAAAACCCACCCATATGGGCGGCACATACCCGTACCATCAACATGTTATGTACCCCCCCCCCCGGGGTCCTATCTAACTCAACTTAGAGTTGGTCTCAGCAAGTTAAATTATCACAAATTTAAGCACAATTTTAAAAATACCACAAATCCTATGTGTCCCACAAATGATGGTATTGAAGATACAGAACACTTCTTGTTGCTCTGCCCTTGTATTGATGTACAAAGACAAGACCTTCTCGCTGGAATCTATGCATTATTACCCCATTATTACGACCACTTGGATATGTAAATCTTGCAAATGAAGCTTTAGTACAACTTTTATTGTATGGCCATAAAGATTTTCTCAATTTATTGAATAGAGATATTCTCGAGCTTACGCTACATTTCATCCATGAAACTGGTCGATTCGAGTGCAGTTTTGTAGTCATTCACCCCATCCGTTCATAAGCCACCCAGTTTTGTAACGGCTAGTGTAAAACGCAGGTCATGCAGGTTAATAAAACGCGGGTTTCATTTTATTTCATTTTATTTTCATTTTATATTCTTTAAACACGGTAACCCCGTCAGCTAAGGCTGCTTTTCAGGGGGCCGTGACAAAAATTTACAATTTACAATTTAATTCATATAAAACTAAAAATAGATACGCTTATTACAAAACTAAAATATAGAAATTAATACATTGTAGTCGTATTTTAAAGTAGACGTTTGAAAGCATATTAAGAGGGCGCTAGCTTAACCTCGGGTTCGAGGCTGTTCCAAAGATGCGCACCACGATATGAGAATGATTTCTGCCCATTAGTCGTTTTCAAAAGAGGGACGCGTAAGTCAGTCTCTGAGTTTCTTAACTTGATAGTGTCCCGTGAAGAGTTTTTTGAAAAAATAGTTGAGAGATACGTAGGTGCAAGATCATTTAGGGATTTGTAAACGATCGTTAAATTGTGCGGGTCGAAACTAGCGGCCATGGGCATACTGGCTGTAGGCTTACAGCCTACTGATGTTGCAAGTATGATATTCCCTGATTAGATAATTACGTTGCGTTGCGTAAACCACTGGGAATACGTTTCTTCTAAAGGTTTCTAATCGTCATAAAGTACCGAAGGAAGTATTGATGATGCTTTTGATTTGGGGAGTTTTGAATGTGATTTCTGCAAAGCTTTTAGCCCTTTTAACAAAAATCAATCAATTTTATATCCAGAGCTTTAAAAATCTAAGAAACTCATCAGGATTTGTAGCAAAAATGGCCTAAAATATGCAATATGCATCCAATGCTGAGCTTGGTAGCCAGTTTCTTAAATCTTAGGCCATTTTTCCTACCAAAAGTTTCCTATGAGTTTCCTAGATTTTTAAAGCTCTGGATATAGAAATATTTTTTGTTTTTGTTAAAAGAAATCATTACAGAAACAGCATTACAGAANGAATACGTTTCTTCTAAAGGTTTCTAATCGTCATAAAGTACCGAAGGAAGTATTGATGATGCTTTTGATTTGGGGAGTTTTGAATGTGATTTCTGCAAAGCTTTTAGCCCTTTTAACAAAAATCAATCAATTTTATATCCAGAGCTTTAAAAATCTAAGAAACTCATCAGGATTTGTAGCAAAAATGGCCTAAAATATGCAATATGCATCCAATGCTGAGCTTGGTAGCCAGTTTCTTAAATCTTAGGCCATTTTTCCTACCAAAAGTTTCCTATGAGTTTCCTAGATTTTTAAAGCTCTGGATATAGAAATATTTTTTGTTTTTGTTAAAAGAAATCATTACAGAAACAGCATTACAGAAATCCCATTCAAACCTCTCCAAATCAAAAGGATCGTCAATACTTCCTTCGGTATTTTATGACGATTAGAAACCTTTAGAAGAAACGTATTCCCAGTGGTTTACGCAACGCAACGTAATTATCTAATCAGGGAATATCGTACTTGCAACATCAGTAGGCTGATAATTTCCAAAGAATACGTTTCTTCTAAAGGTTTCTAATCGTCATAAATCTAAGAAACTCGTAAGAAACTTTTGGTAGCAAAAGGGGGTGGGGACACATTGTGTTCTATGGAGGAAAATCTGGCTTTTCTTGTCAATCACCGACTGTAAATGCGCATGCCAACAGTTAACACCGGGCTGATGCACTGCTAGCCCAAGTTACCTGTTAAAGTCTAATATCATCAGGGGCGCAAATGCAAATCTTTTTTAGGGGGGTGTGCGTTCAAAGGACCGAATTTTTTTCGCGAGGGACCGATTTTTCGCGAAATAAATGTTGTTGCCAATAAATGAAAAAAATACGTTTTCCTAACTGTAATAATTTAACGAAAATGCAACTATAACAGACATAATGTTTTCCCAACGATCGAACGGAACAAAACATAACTGTAACTGATTTTACGTTGTCTCTGGCTAGCATCTTAGCGGTCTTCCCTAGATACGGAATTAAGATGGTCCACTTAAAGCCTCGCGAAATAGGCATGTTTTTGAGGCACGCAAGCTTGCTCGTACGGAATCAATTAAAGATTGCTGTGCGTTATTTGATTCACAAAATTTAACTGAGCATGTTTAACACAAACTATCCAAGTAATCTATGTAAACAAATAGGAAAATTTTATAATTCGAACGCAAATCTTTAATTAAAACTTCAATTCGAATCAAAACTTTAATTTTGTTGCTTTGAAAAGGTTTCCTTTCGAACTATGTTGCATTAGAATTCAAGGTCAATTCGAATTCAAGCTATCATAGTCGAAATGGCAGACCAAAATTTTTATGTCGTTAGGTGGTGGCCAGGGAGCTTTTTACCAGCATGCTTTGCAGCAAAACGCTATGGAGTCTTTGGCGCCACTATTTTAAGCGTTATTGCCTATTACACATTAACATTACACAGCTTGAAAATACCATTTCTGTGTCTTTAGTTTTGTACTTCAGAGACCTTGATTCCGCTGATTACCTTGATATTTGTAGTTTTAGTATTTTTGCTAATTGAATTAATGAATAAATTTCATGCACTATTTGTCAAAAAAGATCAAACAAATACTTGCGGAATAAAACTTGACTTTTCGGGACAATCTATCCAGTCTGAGGAGAACGTTAAACTCCTAGGTGTAACACTGGATTATAGATTGAACTTTGATCAACATATATCGAATATTTGCAAGAAAGCTGCATCCCAACTAAATGTCCTAAAACGACGTAAGTCTTTCATTGGTTTTGCGGAGAAGGAAATTTTGGTTCAGAGTTTTGTATACTCGAACTTTAACTACTGTCCTTTGGTTTGGTACTTTTCATCTTCCAAATCATTGCAGAAAATCGAAAAGATACAGGAACGAGCGCTGAGATTTCTACATAATGATCATGTAAGCTCCTATAAAGACTTACTTCTCAAATCAAATAGATGCACAATGCTAGTTGCTCGTCAAAGGACACTTTGTATCGAAATCTTTAAAACATTGAAAAACCTGAATCCATCATTCATGCATAATATCTTTAGTTTTAGAACTTCGAATTATTCGTTGCGAAATCCGAACAACTTGAATCATTTTCGACCAAATCAAGTAACGTTTGGTTCCAACAGCCTTAGTGCCATGGGACCTCAGATATGGAATTGTCTGCCGAATGAATTAAAATCAGCTGAAAGCTTAAATAGTTTCAAAAATATAATAAAGCAATGGGATGGCCCTACTTGTAAATGTAACGCTTGTAAATTCGACGATATCCTGTAAATTTTGTCCATACATTGTCCATTTAGATTTGAATACTTAACTTATTTATCTATTAATTTATTTATTCCTTTATTTATTCATTTGTATATTCGATTTAGATTAGTTGTATATATTTATATATGTATAGCTAGGTAAGAATCGAATCAAAATAAGTCGACAAACAAACAAACAAACANGTTGTATATATTTATATATGTATAGCTAGGTAAGAATCGAATCAAAATAAGTCGACAAACAAACAAACAAACAAAAATTATTTGTGTCGCGGCGCCTGTTGAAGTAACCAACAAAACAGCTTATATTTATTCATGTTCTCTTTATTTCTCTTGAGCTAAACTTAGATAGATAGGCATGTCAAGCTAGACTAAAGCTTGAAAACTGGAGAGGGGGGAGGTATAATTAAACTCTCAGTTATTCTCGCAATCTCTGAGGTGTCGCTCTTTTTTTATTTGATACATCGGTGTCTGGCACTAGAATGGTCTCTTTCCGTATAGCACGACCATGACACGTCTCACTTTATATCAATTTCATTCGCAACAAATTTAAATGATTATCAAAATTTGAACGTCAGTGTGAAACAAAATCGTCAGCCATCTATTGTTTCAACGTATTTTGAGGCTGCATATGCTCGCAGCTTTCGCTGTTCAAGATCAGTGATTGAAAAGTTTGACAAAGGACTTTGGCAAAGTTGTAACCAGAATTAGAAGACGTTAATAGAAACGAGTCGAGACAATTTAATCTGAACTTGACCAGAGTGTCACGAAATTATGTACCTGTAGTTGGCTATTATTATCAGAAGCACACTTCAGCAAATTTGGATGCATAAGAATGCATCGTTCAACGAGAAAAGATAATCTCAAAGTAAGTTGTATGTAGCCGATATCAGCCTTCAGATTTCATCATCGGTGAACCCAACGAGACGCCTCAATTTGCAGCCCTTATAGTGATGTTAGAAAATTCTTCCAATCTTCTGATACATTCCGTTTAGACTAATTACATCGTCGTAGTTTCGCTCCTTGCCTGAACTGATACATCGCTACAACTACGACTCATGGTCTAACTGTCAGTTGAGGCGGTCAGGCGCGACATGTTTTGTCGCGCCTTGTCTCGCCAATCAGAGATCAGCATTTGCAGTCCAGAGAAAGTTAGGGCCAAATATGGGCGAATTGCAGTCAAATAACGCGCTCTGATTGGTTAATCAAGTTGTCATGACAACATTGCCGACAGACGTTGACTCTCGCAGCCTCGAGCAGATTTACCTTTGTCTATTCACTGGAGTAGAAAAACGAACTTCCCGGGTAGACTTATTACAATTGCTTTATTTTAGGTCCTTACAACTTTCCATCAGAAAGAAAAATTATCGGTCGGATGTAGTAAGTCTGCTATACAGGTGCAGTTAATAGCCAATGAAAACCATGAAAGAGTCTGGTAGGCGCCAGGGTAACAAATGGCCGCCCATTGTTGTTACCCTGGGTTCGAGGTTGTGCTCTCTGTACCGTCTGAAGAAGATACTCAGGATTAATTTTGTGAATTCTCATGAAAGTCGATGGGTAGTAGGAAAAGCGGACTGTTTTTTGGGTTTATCCGGTGGTATCAAGAATCAGAACTATTAGGCCTACCTTTTTGCATGTTTTCTGTGTCGATCTTCTCCGTTGTCCTGTCGATTTTGCATTTTCAGAAGGCTGTAATCGCTTTCCGTCCAACTATCCAAGCGCCATGTTTTTTGAAGTTGTTGTATGTTGTTCCTTAAAGCCCGCTCCGCCCTGTCCCCTTTGAAGGAGCTTTAAGGAACAACATACAACAACTTAAAAAAACATGGCGCTTGGATATTTGGACGGAAAGCGATTACAGCCTTCTGAAAATGCAAAATCGACAGGACAACGGAGAAGATCGACACAGAAAACATGCACAAAGGTAGGCCTAACAGTTCTGATTCTTGATACCACTGGAAAAACCCAAAACACAGTCCGCTTTTCCTACTACCCATGGAAAGTCTCAAAGGACGCCCACAGCAGAATTGTTAAGTTGCTGGTAGCACAGTGGAAATTCATTTTTTATGCGCACGCACACTCGGTTTGAAGTAGAGACTTCTTATTTCGAGAGACTTTGATACATCGAGGGACGGAAATAGCAAATTTTCATACTGGGAAAGGCGGCACTAGACTCACTACACAAGTCCCTCCAACTTTTGATCATTTTTATTGTTATCCCTAGCAACATATCAGTTCAGGGAGGGAAGAGACTTTTGGAATGAGCCTAGGGAGGTATTCACAACATGATACAGTGAGAAAGCATTTTTGGACAAAAATTAGGAAATTTATAATGTAACTTTTGCAATCTGAAGTCTAAATGCTTCAATTCGATTCTCTAAACTACATTGTTTTAGCTGGTACATGAAAGTTCTACTTTTCTAGTCAGCTGATTGTCTTCAAATCAGCTGATTAGATAAAATTACACTCATTTTTACATAAGAAACTTGGCTATAAGCTTTGCTTTATGGTTTCTCAACTTATGGCCTGGTTCACACAGTCTAGCCTATGTTTCATATAAATTTTCTTAATTTTCACAACGGGGGGGGGGGGGGACACGTCCCACCAGTTGGTCTCGCCAGGATCGTTTTTATAATTCATCTAAATCCGATGAGAAAATGTCGGGGGAGGGGTGAGATTTTTGCGAATTACTTTCATCGTTCTCGTCGTCAAGTAAAGCGAGTCAAGTAGACCGAGCTAAATTTTCCTATCGTCAAAAACAATTAAAAAAGTGCAGTAAATCCGAATAAATGTTTTGTCCCCGTTCTTTCTTATGAATAACTCAGTATTATTAGTATTATCATAGGTATCAGTGGAGTAGTTTCTAAGACAGAAGCATGTTTTCATACATTTGCTGTAAAAAGTTGACGAAGGCTTGGAGCTTTCATGCCGATGTATATAGGGAGAATTAAAGGAACTTGCAGAGGGTTCTGGCCCTGATGGTCTGCCTAATTTTTTCTTGAAGATTGGTCTTCCTGTGATAGCTGAATCCATATGCGACATTTTCAACCTCTTCCTTGCCACTGGTGCTTTTCCAGACAGCTGGAAAATTGCGCGAGTTGCCCCTGTCTTCAAGAGCGGTCAACAGGATGACAGTTCAATCTACAGGACCTACAGGCCTATATCTGTTTCGCCATTTCTAGCTAGGCTATTCGAAAAGTTGCTCTATAATCAAGTCTGCGCTTTTTTTGTCACAAACAAGCTTCTATCCTCAAACTAATCTGCTTTCCGTTTCCTACATTCTGTGGTTACCTGTCTGCTCGCGAGTACTAATGACTGGAACGTAAATATGGATAACGGAAAACACACAGCAAATGTATTCATTGACCTAAAGAAAGCATTTGATACGGTAGATCAGGACATTCTCCTAAAAAAGCTATCTAGGTATGGCATCACTGGTCCGGAACACTCTTGGTTTGCTTCATACCTGAAAAACAGACGGCAATTCTGCAAAGTAAATGGTGCATTTTCGCAGATAAACGATGTCACGTGTGGTGTTCCACAGGGCTCATGTATTGGTCCCCTGCTATTCTTAATTTATATAAATGACCTCTCCTTAGCTCTGCGAAATTGTGACGTGACTATGTATGCAGATGACACCAGTCTGTTATATGCATCAAAAAATATAGACGATCTGAACCAATTTATTAAGGAAGATCTGAACTGTTTAAAAGATAGGCTCCAGGGAAACAAACTATCCTTGAATGTCCTTATAGTCGAGTTCCTTGTGTCGTGATTTTGGTCCCCGCAACAGGGGGGAATTTGGTTCTAGGCCAATCAGCGACTTTGTTTATCTTTGAACAAGCCAATCATATTGCTTCTTTAAACAATAGGAACAATAGTGGTCTTGACGTAATAGATGACCAACAAGATTGTAAACAGACCTCCTCGCAGCTTCTCGCTGCAAAACCAATGACTCTAAAATGGATGGGATGCACTACACTTTAGGGCCCTACCAAAAGTATCATGACATTTTCACATTATTCATGAGTTAATCTGAGTTCTTACCAAGCACATTTTTATTATCTGCCCCACCAACAGAAAAAACGTCAACAACAAAATAGGCATTTTCAACTGTTTTTGCTTAGGCCCATCGTCGCGCCTCTGGTGGGGATGGTCATTTCGAAACGCGCTCCTTGAACATATCTCCGCGAAATCTTCTGTGTTGCACACTGTTCAGAAGGGAGAGTATCCTCTTTGATATCGAGCGTGGTGGTATCGTTTTCTGCAGCACGGCAATTCCACCCAAAGGGCCAAATTCCTGAGGCAAACTTGACGAAAAACCTTTACCACTACTGTCACAAACAAGATTCAAAATATTACAAGGTACTCACCAATCCTTCATGTGCTAACCATCATAACTGGATAAGTCCAAAAATGTACAGGCTCCATGCGAAAAAGACGAATTTAGAAAGAACAAATTAAATTGTTTCCACAAGTTGCACCAGCGCAAGGCAGTCTTCACCGCGCTACCATCATGTCGATGAAATGTCTACGCCATCCAAAATCTGAACTGAAATGGCGCACAAATGATACGTCTATGAAAATAGCATTTGTTTGCTTAAAAAAGTTGATAAAAAAGTTAAAAAAGGTAGGTGCCATTTTTTAAATCAACTTTAAGGGTGATTTTAGGGGGTTGGAAAATGATAGCTTTAAATTCGATCCTCTGCGGAGGAGAGAATCTTCGATAACAAGCTTTCGCCATAAAACTATTGGGTTTCTTGGATAACAATTATTATTTAGAGTCAGACCCACTAAAAGAGGGGCAAGGGAGCAACTGCTTAGAGGCCTGGCACAAAATGGGGCCCGCATAAACTTCTTCAATTTTTTAATAGTCATTATTAATCATTTGTTTCAGGAAACCTCAAGTGCAAAATTTATAATCACACCAAAGGTTCACGAACAAACATTTCATGAAAAAAATAAAGTTGATGCTATAGTCGATAGTTGATAAACATGTTTCTAGTTTTTATTTATGAACACTGCTGGAGAACAAGATAGCTTTGCGAGTTTTTCGGCCGATATGCTAATTATGTCATCAAAGTCCACCTTTCCGGCAGTGTCTCGCTCAAGTAACAAAATAGCAAAGGTCATTCAATCTTCTCTGTCCCATAGTGCTTCTTGTGAAATCTTTATTCAATTGAGCATGTTGAAAGATCTTCCTGCACTCGCAACAGTTACTGGAAGGCAACAAAATATTCTCAGTGCAGTGAAGAGATTTTGGAAAATATTCATTAACCTGAAATCTCTCAACTTGTTAAGAAGCTCAATAGGCTGCAATGACGCTTGTCCTAACTTGAATGGGGGAAGACTACGAAGTTGAATCATCTCTTCAACGAGGTCAGGCAAAACATCAGTGGCATAGGTATGGTTGTGAACTCAGTAACAGTGCTTCTGAGTGTTTTCTCTAGTTTTTCCACATATAGCCATGAAAAGCCAAAGGTTGATGCAAGTTTTCTTGCCTTAAATCTTGCTGAAATCCCGCTAGGACAGATTCCGACAGAGTCAACTGCGAGATAAAAAATAGTTATTTTAATTCTTTTTCGTTTGACAAGCAACCAGATATGATGTCAACTTGTTCTTGGTCTTCATCAATGAATGCCTTTCGCTTTCTTCTACGCTTGACCTCAAAGCTTGGATCGATACCAAGCAATTCTGCAATGCATCTATTTCGCTTCATTCAAGATGGCATCCCATCTCTCTCTTTCTGATGACTTTAATGTCCTAAAGAAGTGCATCAGGCTGATTTACCTCTTCGTCTATTGTAGAGGCCTGTAGAAAAAGCCGTTTCCATGAACAAGTTCGCAGTATGTATTGGAACAAGAGTCTTGTACCGTCCTGCGATTAGGATGAGACCCTTGAAGGATTTGAAATATTTAAGAAGCATAGACCGATCTTCCGTTGCCTTTGCTGATAAGTTGGTTTCACTCAGTTTATCAAGAGCCTTCAAAACCCTAGAACAATGATTTGCAGTGGGCTTAACAGCTTCTTTTTTCGCAGACGAATGAGTTGTCAATGTTGCATAGGGTGAATGGTGATAGACCTGTACATTCAAGAAGAATCTCGCATCTGGGCAGGTCTCTAGAGAAGAAATTGTAACGCTTTTGAACATGCCCAAAGAAAGACTTCACCTTATCGCATGACCGTGCAGAATCAACTCCAACTAGGTTCAAGGTGTGACAAGCACAAGGAGAAATATTAGATGAATTCTTCTCCAGTAGACGTGCCTTTACTCCCTTGTATTTTCTGTCATGTTTGCCTCATTATCACACCCTTGTCCTCTCCAGTCATCAAGTGGTATTGAAGGATTTGAAAGAAGATTCTTAATCATCTTTGCTGTTTCTTCCCCTGATTTTGCACTNGAATGGTGATAGACCTGTACATTCAAGAAGAATCTCGCATCTGGGCAGGTCTCTAGAGAAGAAATTGTAACGCTTTTGAACATGCCCAAAGAAAGACTTCACCTTATCGCATGACCGTGCAGAATCAACTCCAACTAGGTTCAAGGTGTGACAAGCACAAGGAGAAATATTAGATGAATTCTTCTCCAGTAGACGTGCCTTTACTCCCTTGTATTTTCTGTCATGTTTGCCTCATTATCACACCCTTGTCCTCTCCAGTCATCAAGTGGTATTGAAGGATTTGAAAGAAGATTCTTAATCATCTTTGCTGTTTCTTCCCCTGATTTTGCACTGACGCTGACACACGTGATGAAGGACTCGCGACTCCTCGATTTGATATTTCTGTTCTTCTTCATTGAAAACAAGGTATCTCAAAATGAATGTTGTTTTTTCCTTGTGAGATGAATCTGGTGTGTTGCATCGACTATCAAGAAGCAAGAATTTTGATTGCTTGAATTATTGCTTGAATTTTTTTTAGAAACGTGCCAAAACAGGTTCGTGCTGCCTAAGAAGCTTAATTATTCCCAAGAAATTTCTATTGCTTGGATCTCCTAGAATTTGAGGAACCTTGAATAGCAAGACCTCTTTCTGCAAGAAAAACTATCCCCGAGATAGTTCAGCTCCCCTCTCATCTATATTTCTTCAAGGTGGCCAAACATTCACGTAATTGATCGTTTTTAGCCAATTAGAGAAAGCGATTTGGACTTATTAAGAAGTCAACAGGCGCTATATTTTTTTTGTGCTCAGCCAACGCGCGTCAAATGTCCCTTACTGAACTGAGATGGGAGCTTTCCAATAAAAGAAATCTGAAAGAGGAAAACTCCCACCGACGACGGCCAAATTTTTCCCTCACTTGCGAAGCAAATCATACAGCCAAAATAAGCAAAGGATAAAATAAGGCCATCAGCAATTTTCCTCCGCTCTCACAGAATGGCTGGAAAGAGACGGATAAGAGGTATTTTGCGCATAGTTAAGTTAATGTAAGGAGCAGCCTGCACCGCAAGCTATAATAGCCTTACTGAATTGTGGCCGCCAGAGATCGTGCTTAAAAACCAAAGGTGTTCTTGCAATAGATATTGAATGCTTTACCCCTTTATGTAAATGTGGGTTGATTGTGACGATACGAAAGACTACAACCTTGACGAAGAAGAACTTCAAGATAACTGCTGTGAAACGATTTGCTATGATTTTGATTGTATATGTTTTTTGGTTTTTTACAACTGTTAACTGTCGAAGTTTATTAAATCATTTCAAAATATACAAGTATGAAAGGAAACCTTAATACAGTTTATGAATTGTGTAAAGAGTTTCACTACAACTGAAAAATGGTAAATCATTTCTTTAAAACAACAGGCATGTAGCATTGGGCGAAACCCGAAATTTGTAAGCAAGGGGCTAGAATATCCGATTGGTTTGGGGGCCTGAGTATTTATGAGAGCCATAATCTACAATTCTCTCTGAAGGGGGGCTAGACAATTCTGATGGAGGAGATCTGTGGTCCCCTAGCCCCCTCTGATGCCACCCCTGGTAAAATATTACTTGCACGTCCTTGCAAAAATAATAATTGCAATGAAAAAGTCCTCAGTACAGGAATTTACGTGGCCAAACTTGTTATAGGAAATCTGCTCCTCCGCAGAGGCTTGCATTTTGAACAGTCATTTTTCAACCCCCCTAAAATCACCCTTAAAGTGGATAGAAAAAATGGCACCTACCTTTATCGTATAGAGCAGACCTCAAGGAAGGGATTTATGCAACAAAATCAATTTAGGCAGAGAAATCCAGCGGGATTACACAAGGAACCCCACTATTAAGACTCACGCAATGGTAGTTGGATCCCGTCCAAAGCTTAAAATGATTTCTGATGAAGTCGTTGAGCAGCCTTCCTTCTCTATAAATGGCACTCAGATAAAGATCGTCGAGAACACTAAATACCTCGGTGTTCAGTTGGACAGTCATCTTGTTTGGGATGAGCATATAAACTGTATGAGAACTAAGTCTCTCGCGCCTTAGGTTTTTGAAGTATGCAAATAAATTTCTCTCAAAGGAAACGATAAGTAAAATGTACAGAGGAATTGTGGAGCCTCATTCTCGCTATTGTTACTCAGTGAGGGGAAGTTGCGGGAAAATTCAAATTGAGACCCTCCAAAAGTTGCAACATCGTGTTGCCAGAATTGTTACAAATAGCAGCTATGATGTTTGAGCAGCTAGTCTGATTAAGAGGCTGCAATGGCCAACAATTTCCGACATTATTCAAAATGAAGCAGCGACTATATAATGTTCAAATCAACACATGGTCTTGCACCGGAATATCAGTCCAAGCTGTTTATAAAGAACTCAGCTCATAATACACTGAGAGTGAGAAACAACTAAACTGACTTGCATGTTCCACTTTTCAAAACGTCGAATAGGCAAAAGTCTATTTCATTTCGTGGACCTAAGCTTTGGAACAAATTAAGCTTGGTTGTCAAACATGCACCCTCTCTCCTACCTTCAAAAAAAGGTTAAACGAGTCATTGCAGAGGGTTTGATCTCACTTTTCTATTGATTTAGTTTCGTTTAGTTTTGTTATGGACATTTTTAGTTTTTCTTATTGCTATTTAACTTAATTTAGCAACATTTGTAAATTAGGTTTTTACTTTGTAGTCTTTTTGCACGACCTTCTGTAAAGCAGTCTCCATAAGACTAACGGGGCTACCGTGGTTAAATAATATAAAATGAAATGAAAATGAAAAGGACGGACTTTAGTACTCGAACCATGAGAATTTGAAAAACTTTTGGTACACTTAACATCTCTTGTTTCTTATCCAAAACTACTTTTAGCTCGAGAACAGGCGTGATGTTGTTTGCAATTTTTGTTTCGTAGAAATTCTTATCAATTTATGCTGACTGGTGACTCAGATTTTGACAGCCTCATTCCTCCTTACTCTTAACAAGCAATTAAAGGGGCGTTCCCTAGCTGCAAAAAGGGCGTTCCCTATTGGTAAAAGGGCGTTTCCTAGCAGTAAAAAGGGCGTTGCCGCGAAAATTTTCCCAGGGGCTCTGCCCCTAGACCCCCGATGCTCACTTCGTCCTCCCCCCACTACTTGGCGGCTGGCACCGCCACTGAACGGAGGCTATGATAATAACAACCTCCAAGTTCAATGGACCTCTATTGCCAATCAAAATAGGGGATAAGATTATCAAATATGAACAAAAAACTAAGTGTCTGGGCATTGTCATATACCAGCAACTAAACTGGAAGTAACAAATTGATCCAGTTCTTAACCCTAATCCATATGGGGGGGGTGGAATCCACCCCCCCTCGAGGTTTTTCTTGCACCGTTTTTCAAGGACATCAGCTATGTCCCCCCAACTTCCCTGACTTTTATTAACTATCTATTAGCTACATTTTGATGAAAAAAAATTTGAACAATAGACCTCACAGGTCACGTGACATGCCCATATTTGGAAGCAGGTAACAGCAAAATCATTGTTTTTGATGATTTCAAGGGCAAGATTTGATCAAATTATGAAGTATTATATATCAAACGAATCAGCAAACAAAGGGCTTTAATTTGATACCGGAATTTCTGGAATTTGATGACGTCAGCATTTTTTTATTATGACGTCATTTTGGCCGCCATTTTGGCCTAATTAGCAAATTTTTTGAATTTTGTCCAACTTTTTCAATTAAAAACACTCCAATGATGCATTTGTGATGGATTATCACCAATTTGCCGCTTCTTTTTGTTTATTTTTACATGGAACAAGTTTATAGCATAAATTACGTCATCAGAATTGAATAATTTCTACCAAAATAACATTCTAAAATCGGTATTTACAATAAAATAACATTTTTTAGCAAGTATTCTGACTAACTAGACCAAAAACCGCATACATTTCCTGCAAAATCTTCTTTAAACTCAAATTTAAGTTGAGAACCTGATTTTCGTCAATTTTCAACTTTATGACGTCACTGTGACGTCATAGGGCGTGGCAACCACACCCAAATTGTGCTACATGTTACAAATTACTTGCTCTATAACTGTGCCAAGTTATATTGCATTCTGGTTAGTCTAAGGCTGTTTTCAGAGGGGGGGGGGGTGGAATCCACCCCCCCCCCCATAAATGGTAGCTTGAAAAAAGCCCATATGGATTAGGGTTAAATCTTACAGTACAAAACTGAAGCTACTGATAAGGCTAAACTATCTTCCTAGACAGACCCTTGAAGAGATTTACTTTAAAACAATCATACCATCGGTGGTTCACTGTATAGCTGTTTGGGGATCAAGTACAGAGAGCCGATTACAGAAACTGGAGAATGTTCATGGGAGAGCGGCAAGAATAATAAACCAACTGCCAAAAGATCATGATACAGGGATCACATTGGAGAAAGCAGGATGGCTTCCACTCTCATACATATACAAGAAACGAATTACCACAATTATGCATGACTGTGTCCATGGACGTTCTGAACATAGAATAACAGAAATGTTGAGAGTTAATCAAAGAAAAAGAATAGGGAGAGAGAACAATTTTCGGATAATTAGACCAAAGAAAGAGATAGGTAAGAACAGTTTTAGGGTGTGTGTGATTGGTAATTCCAAACCTGCTAAATTCTGAAAACAGTAGACTTCGCAGGGACGGAATTGTATTTCCCAATCAAACACATCTTAAAACAGCAGATTTTGGATTCACCACCAGGGTTTTGCTAATGAAAACGAGAATCTCTCCAAAGTCTGCCAAACCTTCTGACTTTTGGAGCAAAAGGTTCAGAAGGCCTACCAAACCTACCGTTTTCAGAATTTCGGAGTCAATCAAACGCGAATTCGGGGTCTACCTAGTCAACCGTTTTCAGAATTGGTACCAATCAAACACACCCTTGGATTTAGAGGACCAGTGATTTGGAATGCGATAGCTGATGATATTAAGAACAGAAGTAGGAACCGTGGGGGGGGGGGGGCACTGGGGACACATGCCCCCAAGATGTATGTATGTAAAAGTTATTGGGCGATTGATCAACACCTAGGTTTTTCAAAGATAAATTCCCCCGAGACAATGTTGTTGGGACAGACTGACAGTAAAATAAGTTCAAGAACAGTTTGTTGATGGAAAAATACAACATTGACTTCGGGGGGAGGGGTTTCGAAATGAAGAGCGGGCTAGAACTCTAAAGAGGTAGCATTTTACGCCTTCTTTGACGGCTCACTTGTGGGAACGAAATTCTGCTACAATGCACTACCATGCGAAACCACCTATGTTAACATCTGATCACATTTTCTCACTGAAAACGTTAATTAACAAATATGTGCATCACCAACCGAGAGGGAAAATTTATACATGTTTTGTGGACTTTAGAAAAGCATTTGATTCTGTCTGGCACAATGGTATTTTTCATAAATTAGAAAAATTAAAGTTTATGGGCAATTTTCTCTCGATCTTAAAAAGCATGTATGCACAAACTTTATGCTCCGTTAAAATTGAAAACATGATGACACAATTGTTCCCCTATTCGAAAGGTGTACGACAGGGTTGCCCTCTTAGCCCATCACTCTTCAATATTTATCTGAATGACCTTGTACCAAAACTTGCACTTTGCAACTCATCTCCCTTAGGTTTACCGAATGGTTCAAACATCAGTTGTAGGATGTATGCTGATGACCTCATACTTCTCTCCCTATCAGAAAAAGGGTTACAGTCAATGCTTGACAAGCTCCAGGAAATCTGTGAGTTTTGGAAGCTATCAATAAACTTGAAAAAAAAACAAAATGTCTCACCTTCCAAAAGAAAAACAAGGTCAGTCATGCAACAACCTTCTATGTCCAAAATACGGCAATAGAAAACGTCTCTGAATACACCTACTTAGGACTTACTATTAATTGTAGTGGATCTTTTCGTACTGCACTTGGAGATTTAAAAAATAAAGCGAATCGTGCATTCTTTTCCCTTAATAACAAATACCAATTTAAGAAACTACCAATCCGAGTATCTCTCAAACTTTTCGATTCCTTATTATCTCCTATCCTTTTGTATTGCTCAGAAGTTTGGGCTTCTTTTGATTACATGGATCTTANAAAGGGTTACAGTCAATGCTTGACAAGCTCCAGGAAATCTGTGAGTTTTGGAAGCTATCAATAAACTTGAAAAAAAAACAAAATGTCTCACCTTCCAAAAGAAAAACAAGGTCAGTCATGCAACAACCTTCTATGTCCAAAATACGGCAATAGAAAACGTCTCTGAATACACCTACTTAGGACTTACTATTAATTGTAGTGGATCTTTTCGTACTGCACTTGGAGATTTAAAAAATAAAGCGAATCGTGCATTCTTTTCCCTTAATAACAAATACCAATTTAAGAAACTACCAACCCGAGTATCTCTCAAACTTTTCGATTCCCTATTATCTCCTATCCTTTTGTATTGCTCAGAAGTTTGGGCTTCTTTTGATTACATGGGTCTTAACAAATGGGATGCAGGCGAAATTGAAAATATGCACCTCAATTTTTACAAGAGAATCCTTGGAGTTAACAGATCTACAAGCAACATTCTAACAAGAGGAGAACTGGGAAGAAACCCCCTTAAACTTGCAGCTGATAACCGTTTCATCTCCTTTCTCCAACATATTGATAATATGCCCTCAGATAGCCTAGTCTACCAATCTCTTCTTATCAATAAAGAACTTCCACCAAATTTGAGTTGATAACCCATTTAAAAATATAGAACACTTCACATCCACCCTATCCATATCAAATCTTTCTAAACTAAAAGTAAAACAATCATTAAGGCTAACTTACAGATCCTTCTGGAAAAATAAACTTCATGAAACCCCAACCAAAAGGGACTTGTCTGACTGAAATCGATAAAGAAATCGCATATGAAACATATCGTGATTGTCCGTTCAGAAAAACAAGAATATTAACTACCAAATTGCGCACTAGCGATCACAATTTAGCCATAGAGAAGGGTAGACATTCAAGACCTGTCGTTCCGAGAGAGAATAGATTGTGCGAATTTTGCCATCTTAATTCCATCGAAACCGAGCTCCACTTTCTTAATGATTGTCCAGCTTATAGCAACATTAGAGTGAAATTCCTGTCAAAAATTGTGAAACAATTTCCAAGTTGCAAACTCTTGAAACCAATTAGCCTGTTTCAATACTTTTTATTAGCAAAGAAGTAGTCGTTGATCTCTTAACATTTATTTTGAGTATAGATACATGAAAAAAGAAACGAAATATACACAAAATTAAACCTCACGTCTCAAAGTATCTAATCAGATTATATTCTCGTTTGTTCGCTTTGTTATATTAATTAGTTAGTTATATTAATCGTTCTTTTTGTTTACTCTTACATATTTTTGTAAATTTAGTTATAGGTAATTTACCTGTAAAACATTATTGAATTTACAAATGAAATACTAAAATATTACATTTCATTCCTGATACATCGAGCGCCTGCCAGGTTGGGCTCGCGCTCGCTACAGCCTCACTAGGGGATACGCCCAGTGGATACGCCTGGACAGCAGCGCCTAGGTAGGCACTAGGCACTAGATCATAGCCACTGATCAGTGATCATAGCCTAGATATTCACATGACGTCATGCACGTCAGAAGTCCTCTATGTATGACATTGCAGGCATGCGCAGGGTGTCAAAGCTGGACTTACGCATTTGGTTTGTTTTGACTATGTTTAGACCTGCCGTGATTTCCTTTACATACGTAGCTAAAATTTGATGTTGATCTTTACTTACAAATCAAACCCTTTTAAGCGGGCATATCTCTTCATTGAAATTTCCTTTGGCAAAAATTCTGTCTGTTCGAGAAAAATCCCCAAAAAAAATCCCATATGATCTTATTTCTCCGTCAGAAAGAAGTCCCAGCCTGGCAAGAGATATTTCAAATACAAAAGGATTGTTTTGAACTTGTTGGGCTGTTCTTTGAGGAATAATGCTGATTCTCAGGGGGCGTCTAATGCCACTGGAACTGTAAGTTTACAGACAACTTCCTGGTTGATTACGTTGATTACGTCAAGCTTCAAGCTATATCGTATTCATGCGAACAATTGTGTTTTGGTTCCTCTTTTTGCCTTCTGTATTCATTGTGTTGCTCGTAAGGCAGACCCGCAGAAATAGTCCATAGAAATATGTCCTCTTTTTTCTATGGCAGTTTATGGACTGCATACCTTATTCATTGTATCATTTCTGTGGTATTCATCGCACACAGAAGTAAAGGGCCGTATACAGAAAAAGCGATTGTTGATATTCAGACAGGTGGAACCAATGATTAAGGGTTATTTGCCTCACATATGTTTGTTGGATTGAATTGACAGAAAGTGGGAGAGAAAGTCGCAAAAACTTCTGAATACCTTCAATTCTCGTTTTGTGATCCTTTTTACTCACTTTAGTCTGAAATTAAGTTGTCCATAAACGTCAATCATTTGGGAAATAAAATAATGCCGATGTAAGCTGTGAATGATGGAAATTCACAAACATTAAATTCCAGCCTTGTGACTCTGCGCATGCCTGCACACGTCTGACGTCATGTGAATATCTAGGCTATGATCTAGTGCCTACCGGTATTGTGCGGAATAGAGCTTTCCAAAACTCTTTTGAATAGGCCGGAAATTTCACTGTTTGTTTATGAGTCATAGTTGTAGCGGGCGGGGCCCGTAAAAATGAAGCTTTGTTTTTTCCATTGTATGTTATAATTGCATCATTGAGCTGGGCCCCGCAAGGGGCCCGTAAAAATGAAGATTTTTTCTTGTTCATTTCACGTTCCAATGATATCATGGGTTTTTTTGCACTTAATAATGAACTTTGTGTTGTGGTCACAAACCAAATCGCAGCGTTACATCATATCTATTTTTACGAACTTCCAGTAAATCGATGCGTATTATAACGTCATGCTTTTGGGCAGTGATTTGTTCTTATTATAAAGATGTCGATGAACTTTGATTAGCGGAGCCCTNCGGGGCCCGTAAAAATGAAGCTTTGTTTTTTCCATTGTATGTTATAATTGCATCATTGAGCTGGGCCCCGCAAGGGGCCCGTAAAAATGAAGATTTTTTCTTGTTCATTTCACGTTCCAATGATATCATGGGTTTTTTTGCACTTAATAATGAACTTTGTGTTGTGGTCACAAACCAAATCGCAGCGTTACATCATATCTATTTTTACGAACTTCCAGTAAATCGATGCGTATTATAACGTCATGCTTTTGGGCAGTGATTTGTTCTTATTATAAAGATGTCGATGAACTTTGATTAGCGGAGCCCTAGTGGTTTGCAGACGCACTCCCAAGGGACACGTCGTCCACAATGGCTGAGAAGTTTTCTCCTGTGTCCACTGTTCCACATGGGAGCAAAGATCACGAAGATGTAACAGAGAAAGGTGTTTCAAGACAAAAGGCTAATGTGCGTCCCGAAGGCTAATGTGCGTCCTTGCGGTTCTAAAGACGATTTAGCGAGCATGTTTGAGAAAGGAAATACACCGTTGATCGATTTTGAGAAAGTTAAAGGCGTTGATGAAGATATACCGACTGAAAAAGAAAAAGAACTTTTGCGTGTACACCAGAAACAATTGAGAGAAGAGAGAGATGGAAGTCGTTTAGGCCATCCATCGGAAAATACCACTGCCCCGATAAGCCCCCCTTTGAGAGAACAAGCGAATACTAAAACACCAGTCAGAGAAGCAATAAGCTATGCACAGACTGCAGCTCAAGCTACTGTCAATTCCATTATTGTTGGCAGATCTGGAGAGGAGCGTCTGGCAGGTATCACGATGAAGATGAGACCCCGATCGATCATTGTTCATGCTCTGGAGTCCCATATTAGCCCATCTGCCCTTTGTGCGAAGCTTGCAGAGTTCCAAATCATCCCAAAACAAGTACAAATACTGCAAAACAAGGATCTGGAAATAACCTTCAATGACTTGGAGGA
>REGM01000783.1:2573-19007 GCA_004194415.1 Aurelia aurita | reverse complement strand
ATTGCTTTATATGCGGATATTCTGCATTTGTAGCTGCATGTATTTTTTTATAGAAACTAACAAGTTGGCTAAGTGCTGAAAGTTTCTTGAAATCACCAGATTTTAAGTTCTGAAAATTTACAGTTTCTTACAAGGCTCGTCAATTGTCTATGTTTTTATCGTTGGGGATCTCCATTGTCTTAGTGAACATTTTATTCCAATTTAATGAACCTCTGTCTAGACATAAATCAAGTAATATCGAGCAATAGAGCCAACTAAGAAGTGAAAATATACTCATCTACTTAAAAACTTGTCATAAGGAATTTTTTTTCCGGTACTTGAATTTCTTAATGTTTTGGTGATCTGAGATTTGACTTTTTTATCAAGAGTTTCTTACGAATAAATACGCGTACAGCCTTTTCTTTTAACTTTGCTTTTCAAGCAATCGGTATCTCAAAATTTGAGATTTATTGCACTGATATTTGTACATGTGAATGAATGTCGAGTAATTTTATACTTTTCTCATCTCCGATTTACTTCATTGCTTTGTGTGTTTAAAACATGTTTAAAGCGTTAGCTTCTTGATAGTATCAAAGATAATGATAGTATCATATCAGGTATTTCACACGTCAATGTAATGTCTAGTAAGATTCAGATTATTATCAGGTCTCATGTATTTTCAGATTTCTCATTTAATCATTTTTTGTGGAAAATATTTTTTATTTGTTTGCACGTTTTTCAGTTAAGTTTGCAACAGGTCAGAATATTAGATTTTCCTAGGTCTATTTTAGACGATAATGATTTTGCTAGGTCTATAAATATACTGGAAACTTTAAGCAAGTCTTCTCAAATTTTTATTTATTTCCCTTCCTCAATGTGTTTTATCATGGGCGTTAAGAAACGCTGTAGTTGTTCCTGCAACAGATTTTTCCTCCCTGTGTCCCTATGCCCGTGAAGGTTGTTGTTGTACGGTGTACGCAAATCAGAACACAGGGATACAAGGAAAACCAGGCACAACAACCTTCACGGGCATAGCGACACAGGGATGAAAAACCGTTGCAGGAACAATTATGCAAGATATCTTTATTCCTTACATGTTGTTCTGTAGACTTTGCATTTTAAGCAATAAGTATTTAAAATTTTTGATTTTTGTGTTTCACACTTGATTGAAAATATCGAGTACCTTTAACTTCGATCAGTTTTCTCCCTGATTTTTTCAGATTTCTCATCTACGATCTTTTTTATTTGGGTAATTGTTTCAAGTAGACATTTTTATCAAACTGTATTTCAAATCATGAGATTGTCAGGTACTTTGTGAGGTATTTTACATGTGAATGAAGTGTTGTGACTTCTTCAAACTTTTATCAGGCAAGTTATCTCTGTTTTATTAGGTCTCTCAATACGAACTTCCCCATTACTTTATATGTAAGATATCTATGCAATGTACAATTGTTTTAGGTATACTTTGCATTTTAAGCAAACAGTATTTCAGAATGTGAGATCGTTGTAAGCAAAGACTATGTTGTAAAGTATCTTACATACTTCAAACTTTTCTTTGGCACGTTATCTAGCAGGTTTCTCAATACAAAATTTCCCGTTGCTTTATGGGTCAAAATATCTAGGTAATGTACGATTGTTTCAAGTAAACTCTGTATTTTAATCCAACCGTCTCACTTTTGAACAGAAAAATGTAGAGTAAACTTCGAACTTTCTTGCAATTTTTGTTGTTGATGTGCAAAACAGCTTACTATGTGTACATCTTTTTGTAAACATTGCATTTAAAGGCTCTTAGCCAACCATGGTCCTTTTCGTGCCCTCTTATATGAAAATGAAGATTTTTGCCACAAATTACCGCTACAATAGAAATGTACGCGCAAAGGCTGCTGGTCGAATAAGAGCCTTTAAGGAAGCAGTCGCTACTTTAAAATGTGAAATCTTTTGTAAGGTATTTCACACGTAACTGAAATGACGTCAACTTCAAGTTGTTTTTAGCTTTTTAGATTTCATATACACATCTTTTTCATTATTTATGCTTAAGATAGGTTAGTTGTGTACCGGGTGTCCCAAAAAAAAGTATACCGATTTGGTCGACCCTAGCAATGAGAATTTAGCGTGAATCAATTCGAAAACATTTTTAAAACATACCTCGATAGTCAACTTGAACATAGATACCTTGTTTATTGACATGGATGCTTTGAGAGTTGAAATATTAATCTCCAAAGGACAAATTTGCCTCCACCTCCAAACCAGAGCTTTGGCGTTTTGGCCTAAGCAAATTCTTGAAGCACAGCGAATAAGTCAACAATAGATTTAAAAAAAATTGAAAAAAGAGGAGAATAATTAAAAACAGCACNCTATGTGAATAATGACAATAAAAGCTCCTTAGACAGACGGCTGATTGGCTCCTGAAAATAACGGGATCCTATTGTTGTACACTCAGTCGCCATTTTCTTCAACTGCCGCCTGTTTGTACAACAATATGACCCCATTGTTTGCAGGAGCCAATCAGCTACGTGACAGTACTCCTTTAGAACGTTGCCTTATAGACCTATTGCTAACGATGACCCTTAGCTTGCCGAATGAGAAGCAAAACAAACAGATTCTAGGCCAGAAACGACTTTCATATCATACGAAAGTCGGCCATGGCCCATGGAACATGGTTAGCTATGGGTCTTTAATCAGGTGGTTTTATCCGTATTGCAAATCTCTTGCAGTCATCTTTATTTCACGATTGTCCGCAAATCAATGTCTTTTAGCAGCTGCTACCTTGGCTAATTTGCAGTCTTCTTACTTTGAGATTACAAAACCAATAAAGTCGCCATCTGCCATATAATTGTTCTTATACAAGATTTGAAATATTGAAATCAAGAGATTTGGTCTTCTTTGCTATTAGATTTGGAAGTTGACAAAATGTGATGGGCTGAACAGAATTAAATAATTAGGCTTGGCAATAGGATACTTCAGATTGAAACGAATTAATCCTAATATTATGATTTCTTTGCTTTTCTTGGATTACTCGAGATTAATACTATGAGTATGCCATAATGCAATTTCCTCCGATTGATTTTCGTGGCTGCTGCAAGATTTTGATGAACAACCCCCTGCTGCAAATTCAGCTGTATAGATGCTGCAGGTCGATGTAAAACTGCAAAACTTCGACACTCCAGTTCAAACCGATTAGCGATCGCAATCAAAGGGGGGTCTCTCAAGTAAAAAGTCAAAGCGAATGAAGCCACACTAGATGCCCTCAAACTAGTGTGGCTAACTGTCGCGTTATGCAAGCGAAAGGGGGTTTTAAAGAGAAGTCATGAGTATATACCTGGTGAGTCGGAGAAAACAATCCCCGTTTGAAAGGCCACTGCTCCCTGGATATCGAGGCTATAATATTGGTAAATATATTGTTTAATAGTGGACATGTTCAAATAGATTCTAAATTTTACCTGACTGAAATCGGCCACTCTGTTCTGAAATTATGAGGGATTTTCTCAAGAAAGCCCCTCCAGGAACCTTCAAAAATGACATAAAATCACAACCAAATTTCCGTCATATTTCTGCCTTAATAGCAATGACTTGTACATGCTTTAGCATGTTTTATCCCTTTGGGAGGATGAAAGTGCCATCGCTGGGAACAAAACAACATTATTCTCGGAGATTTCTTCATCCCAAGAGGAAAACACGTGCTAAAGCATGTACAAGTCATTGCTGTAAGGCAGAAATATTTGGAAAATTTGGAAGATTTTGGAAGATTTTAGGCCTATTTTGGTTTCTTGAAGGGGCTTTCTCCAGAAAATCTCTCATAATTTCAGAACGGAGTGGCCGATTTCAGTCATGTAAATTTCAAATTATATTTGAACGTGTCAACCATTAAATAATGTATTTTTCAATATTATCCTTTTGATATCCAGGGAACAGTGGCCTTTCAAACGGGGATTGTTTTTTTCTGACTCATCCGGTAGAAAAAGAAGAAGGATAAATCGAAACATGCATTCAATATTTCTGACTTCAAAAATCAGCAAATATTGCACGAGAAAAATGTCCTTCATTACAAATCGCATATTGATATCAATTTTTAAAGACCCACAGCTGACCATGATCCTTTGCGTCCCAAATTTTATATGATATGATAATCATGTCGGTCCTAAGTTTTGTTTGTTTTGCTTTCATTCGGCGTGCAAAAGGTCATGGGTAGCAATGGGCCTTTTTGTTAACTAAAATATTGACTTTGTTGGCCAATTGTTGCAAAGGCAATATTGCCAGGAATATGTTTCTTGGTAATCCCCTTGTTGGTTTTGCCCAGGAAATCGAGGGAAATGATTGTCGATATTAAAAGCACCGAAATATCTTTACGCGCGTGACCTGCTAATTTTATACTTCATTTTGACGTATTTACGATGGTTTCAAACAATTCGACGAGAAAGTAGTAATTATATGATGAGAAAGTAGTAATTATATGATGACCATTGAATTAAAGATAAAAGTTAACTGCTTTATATTTTGTTAGACATTTCTCGCCGCCAAGTGTTAATTGCCAAAATTTTAAGTAATATGTGCTTTCAAACGATTAATTACCTTTGGCCCGTTGACGAGGGTAATGACGTCATCAATATATTGAGCTCGAAAATGATTGAATTGCCTTTCTACTGTTTAATGAAACAACTTATTTTGACGAAAACATTTCCCTTTTTGTTGCAGATTTGAATCATTATATGGATGTTTGCTGAAGAACTGGTTCATGCCGAAGGCTTGTTTATACAGAACGAAAGAAACAAAGATCTGGTAAGATTTTATCAATCATTTGATTTATTTGATTCATTCCTAAAGTCACACTCTGATGAGAACGTTCTCAGTGTGCCAGAAATTTGTCTGTTTCTTTTCGTCCGCCCCCTCCACAGTTTATAATTTTTAGTAACCACATTAGTATCAAGTAATTTCTTTATATAGAATTTGGGAGCAAATTTTAGTCGACACCTTGCCAATTGAAAGGTCACCATGAGTTTATCCATGGCTATGGTTTATCAAATTCGATCATAGTCAATGAGTCGATCAAATTCTCTTGGTGAATGCTTTGATGGCCTTTACTGTAGAGCAAAGATGCTAACTTACTTGCCAAAAGTCCATTTCGTCGATTTTGGGGGCCTTGCGAGTTGTGTTAACCAAGGATTATGGTTGGCTTATTTTTAATATATAAGTGTGTGGTTTTTGTTCTCATTTCTCCTCTCTCGCTTTGCATCTTAAAATTTGCTTTTACCAGCTTCAGATGAAAGAAAATTGTCGGAAAATGATTCTGTTATTCTGCGATACTTTTTTGTATCAAGCTAAACTTTTACAATAACAGAACATATTTACAAGACAATACCACAGGGAGCATGAGAATACATTGCAACCCTGTGGCCTTAACATTGAACATAGAATATTTACATGAAAACTTGATGCATGATAAATCTGTTTTGATGCATTTTCATTTTTGATTACAAAGTACTTTGTAATCTAAGGAGCGAGTTCGATGTCAGTCCGTCCGTCCGTCCGTCCGTCCGTCAGAAACGCTCATTAGTGTGATTGATCAGCATGTTATCGCAGATAATGAGCACAAAGACAAGGAAAAGTGCGTTTGGCACGCAATTATCCCCCCTGCGCATAGAAAACCAAGGAAAACTTGACATCGGCCTTTTTCATGCTTTATGGTGAGCGATCGAAAAACAGGATCATTAATGGTCATTCAGACCAAATTTGTATTAATGTCCCGCAGATATTGAGCAATTTGTATCTGTGCCAGAAATTTTTTTATTTTGATTGTTTCAAGCTGGAATTATATGAAACTAGGGGGATGCTTCAGATTCGATCTTCTGCGTCCATATCCGTGTCCGATGAAATGGGCGGGGTGGGGCTGAAACACAGGGTACCTTTAGGAAAAGCTTTTATGCAATGAAATTTACACTGGGATTTAGGCAAATTTTTGTTAACAGTTTGCTTCATTTCACACAACAGGCTCTAAGTTAGAAGTTGACCCGCATTGAGGCATTAACAGTTTGTTTCATTTCACACAACAGGCTCCAAGTTAGAAGTCGACCCGCATTGAGGCATCAGAAACCCTTCATTCTATTTGTATGTTTTGCCGACTCAAGGACACGCCTTGCTCATATCAGTGAAAGATGGGCAGCTCTGAATTGTCCTTAGGATGACCCCTGTGTTTGCCGAGTCATAACTGAGGAGCATGCCACACCCTTTTAGCCATCAAAATGTTGTTTTCTCGAATGTTCTCGACATGTGGAAAACAACTTGCGTGAATTGTGCCAAAAAGCACTTCAAAAATATCTTTAAAACCAACTAATCACTAATTGCTTCATTACTTGAGTTAATATGCAAATTAATGCTTCGAGCTTTTTCTGTTTGGCGATAAGCCATTGAAATCCCACAAATCCAGGACAATCCCACAAGAAATCCAGAAATCCTTACCAAATTTCGAGAGATTTCAGAAATCCGCGAAATCTCGTACGCTTTTTTGGCTCGTGATACACGCCTCGGTAGATACAGTCCTCTGTCAGCTAACTACATCATGAAGAATAATTTGAGGTTATGACGGTGTCGATATTCAGATCAAATTGTCGATATTCAGATCTGATATTCAGATCTGACCTTAATCAGACATTCTCATGCTCGCTTCATTCGTCAGGGACCAAGGCAGGGAAATACGCGCACGAGGTACAAATTGCGAGATAAGTTAAAACGCACTTTGTAATCTTCCAAAAGGATCTTATGTTTCATCTCATTATGCATCACTGTGAGAACGGCCAGGTGAGCCAACAAAGTTAGAATGTTGGCAAGCCTGTAGTTTGCTAGCTATTTATCAGATTCCTTCCAACTGATGATCATTGTATAGTTAACTTATCAACTTGGTCAATAAAATTTAGTTGATTAAAATCAGTCGCGTTGTTCCCTGGTTATGGGCATTTTTTGACAATACTTCGTCTCAAAATCACAACTGAACCTGAAAACAATAAAGACAAGGTGAAAATGACCGAAAGGTGTAAAAGTTTGAGGTAGGCTCTGTATCTACACCACAGCAAATTTGATCCAAGATTTGGGCCTATTTGGAAGGATTCTGAGATGTAACATTTTCAAAAAATCGCCTGTAACTTCGGAACAATGTGACTGATTTTATTAGGCTTTAATTTACAATCATCAGTTTTATAAGGAATCTGATAAATAGCTAGCAAACTACAGGCTCCCAAACGCTTCAACGTTTTTGACTCGCCTGGTAGCAATATTGTAACAACTTTCGAAAGTGCTATGTAATATCATGCACCCGGTTCCTCGCTACGCAAACAGTCTGACATTATTCGATACCGTCCTAATTCGCGTCGCAAAACCACTCTCAAACAGAGTTCATCTCGAATGATCTTGAATTCTTTGCACGTAATACCTTTCAAGACATTGAAACATCAAGGGCCTAGCCAATCTTAAGAATTCCAAAATTTATATTTATTTCCCAGAAACAAAACGGACAATGTTGGGATTAAACTTAACATTATTTCAAGCTTTAACCAACTGTTTCCACACGCTAAAGATGGAAGATTTGAATTTAAAGTAACACTGCTTGGTTTTTGTTCAGCTACTTTCAATTTCTTAGTCAAGCTAATCCCTTTTAGTTCACAAATGGACAGGGAGAGGATAAACATGGTCGATTATTGCTTTGTGCTTTGGAACCCCGCCGATGTCTGGTTATCTTGTTCCATGGTTACATATTAACATGTTCGCATTGCTCATTTGAAAACTGATTATCCTCGCTGAGAAGTATTATATGTTTCATATTTATGATAGCTAAAAATTTATAAATCTCTAGTACTACATTTTGATAAGAACAAGGCAATTATTACTAGCAATTATTTGGTTGCAAGCTACCTTAACTTGCAGTTTCGTTTTCTGTTTGTATTTGAAAATTCTTTTCTTTGTTGTGTCTTTATGTAATAGCCATGGATGGGGTATGCATTGTCTTTTGCTCCCTGTGGTATCGTCCCTGTAGTGTTGTGTAGTTGTATAGTAATTCTTGATGCTTCTACGCAATATGATTGGTCCATTTCGCAGAAGCCTATAATTTGTCAATGAACCCCGAAACTAAGGACGCCGAACAAAGACAATGAATTTAAGCCACCAAATTTTTAGTTTCTCCTGGGACTGGGTGGGTTATTAGGTAGACGCTATCCTTTGAAACAAATAGTCTGGTGGTAGTTGATCTCAGGGAAGAATTTATGTGGTTTGCCCTCCGCACTTTGTCTCTCTGTCCCAGGAAGAGAAATGCACAGTACTTTGTCTGGTTATGTTTACAATTAACGAGGGTTCCTAAAGAATTGTAGAGCAAAGTTAATACTGTACTGCTGCCCTACCCACGGTAACGTTTTGAATGATATTTTGGACATTCAGAGCGAAAATTGTTCTAATTTTCTTGCATCAGTAACAAACTCTAGTTGCTATTCTGGAGACGATAGGGAAATGTGTGGAAGTGCAACATTAGGGCCCGGCGGGTGCATATAATATAAATTTGTATCTGGCATGCGTGTCCATGGTTTCTCTGAGAAAGGGGTGAATTTTCATTATATATCTAGGACCTAGATTGAGAAAAAAGGGGTCTTTTCACAGAGCTTGTCAGAGAAAACTAAAAAATGGTATGTATTTCCCTGTGTAAATTTGCAACATTATTCATATAATATGCATGTGTTTTTATTAAAATACTTGTCATAATAATTTTTTCTGAAGAAAATTCCATACAAATAAGATATACATTTAATAATGCGTGTATCATCTATTTGCATGGAATTTTCTTCAAACTGATTATGTCAGAATCTTCTTTTTAGAAGGTCGACATATCTGGCAGATGTCGATATGTACCTTCAAAATATTAATCTGTATCTTCAAAAACTGTAAATTAAATATTTAAACAAAAAACATTATTAAATAATTTTATTGTAGCATAGTCTTTGGTAATATTAATGAGATCGATCGTTAGTGAGATTCGCATGGAAAAATTGAGCAAAAACATCTTCTCTCGTTGCTTGTTGTTCTGACTTAAAGTACAACTTACTCAGCTTTGTTGGACGACCTTCCTCAATTCGTTCTGATTCTGTCACCTCCGTTGTGTTTTAATGCTTTCGCAATGTTTCGTAACCTCGTCTATACGTTTCATAAATTCACCTGACTCTAAATTCCACAACGTAGTCAGGCCTGAGGCCTATATTAAAACGATGTTTGGCCTTCTGCTCCACAACAACAGCAACGGTTAAGAAACTAAATGGCGCGAAAATATTCAGAATGAGGCTGGAAAATANTGTATCTTCAAAAACTGTAAATTAAATATTTAAACAAAAAACATTATTAAATAATTTTATTGTAGCATAGTCTTTGGTAATATTAATGAGATCGATCGTTAGTGAGATTCGCATGGAAAAATTGAGCAAAAACATCTTCTCTCGTTGCTTGTTGTTCTGACTTAAAGTACAACTTACTCAGCTTTGTTGAACGACCTTCCTCAATTCGTTCTGATTCTGTCACCTCCGTTGTGTTTTAATGCTTTCGCAATGTTTTGCAACCTCGTCTATACGTTTCATAAATTCACCTCACTCTAAATTCCACAACATAGCCAGGCCTGAGGCCTAAACGATGTTTGGCCATGGCCTAAACTTTCCTTTTGCTCTACAACAACAACAACGGTTAAGAAACTAAATGGCGCGAAAATATTCAGAATGAGGCTGGAAAATAATAAGAATTGAGAATACAAATTGGCCTAAAAATGAGAAGGGCCACGAACACGATGGTCGATGGCGGTCAAGGGTAAGATCATTGATGCAATTTTATTTCATCTCCTGCCTTATGTTTGGCAATAACTGTTTTGTTACGAGCTGCAGAGAGAGCCTTGCCTACTATAAATATTTGTCTATGATGATCTAACTGCCCCCTTTCTCCAACCTGACCTGGTTGAAACTTAGTCCAAACCAGCTCAGCTCAAAGACAGGGCATAAGACACCAAAGTGACAGCAGCTATCTAACTAAATTATTTAGTTTGGTAATTATTATTTTGACTCCAATGAAGACTACAATGCCATTCTCATTTATATAAAATCATGGGTGGCATTCTGTTCAAGCATCTTCACTCAGAAAATGTGATTTCTTATCATATGAACATTAAAACACTTGTACAAAAATATGTTTTGATGTATGTATAAATGCAAAATATAGTTGTTGTTGTACTAGGGGTAAGGTAACAGAGATACACATTGCTTAAATTTTGGTTTATCAGAGTTTTTGAAAAAAGGGGTCATATCACCAAATTTCTCAGAGATAGGGGTCTATTTTGGCTCTTGAAAAATCAGAGAAAAGGGTCATTTTTTTAATCTATGGACGAGCATGCCAGTACTTTTGGTACCCAATTGAACCCGCCGGGCATTAGGGACTGCATGTCTCTTCGTGTTCCCACTGGCAGTCTTTTTTCTGGGATGGGTGCGGATATTGCCCTCCTACAGTGATGGCGCCAGAATGGCCGAAAGGCCGGCGCCCCCGTCAGAAAGACTTCCAAGGGAGAAAGCCTTGTTGTTTATTTTCCTTTTTGAGTGCAGAATTTCATTCATTTGGTGCTTTTTCCGTCTTCAGCTGTGATCCCGAGCATTGTTTTCCAAGTCGTCCATCGTCCTCCCCCTTTTCGATTGAAAGCAAAGCTGTCACAAGATAGGATGCCACCTTTGCCATGTGCCCTGTGTCGTACCACCTTTGCCCTGTGCCCCATGTAACACGTTTTTCATAAGAAACTAAGAATCTGAGACAGTACTGAAACTAAATTTTCTTAAAATTATCATTATTTGAGTACCCTCCTCGAGCACTCAAAAATTTCTTAGTGGTTTCTTAAATTCTTGGTATGCCTGGATGTACACACACCTTTGAATTAACGTTTGTTACATTTATTCATATATTCTTCTGTTCTGTTCTGTTACGTTTAATTTAATTTAGTTTATTTATTTTCGTTTAATTGTGTTAATGTTATGTTTTTGCTGCCATACATGTATAATGTAGTGCGATTAGCAATATGATGATGATGATGATGGTTACATTATGTGCCCTGGTGAACATTTCACAAACGAAGTTTTATGAAGCCGTGCCACTTGAGGGTCCTGAAGGGGTAAAATGGAGACTTGTAGCAAGTCCCNCTACCCCCTTAATCTTCGACTTCATTGATCGACTCGATCGTTAGACAGTGGACAAAATGCAATTCAACTTGAATGTCGTCGCCGAAATGAAAATGCAATTCAATTGACTTGTAAACTTTAGGCCGAGTGCAAAATAACACCATGGGTTTATAATGTTGTGTCTCAAGTTTTGGATCGAAATGCAAATTACGACATGAATTTAAATTATCGACTCGTAGGTTTTCTATCGAATTACAATTATTGACACGGATTGAAAACATCGACTTGTTAGTTTCCAATCGGGTTTAAAAGATCGACTTTTGTCCACTATCTTCTATCTAACTCCATACGCAAGGACCATCATGCATCATTGTCATCAAAGTCTGCTTAGAAAAGCAGGAGAAGGTAGCCTAAACAAGCAACTTGTCAATATGTCTGATATTCGTTATGCAGTAGAAGAGAACCAAGATGATCGATCGATGTCCGAAGAACATAACTATGCTAACCAAGGCGACCAGAACAGTGAAAACATACAGGAACAGCAAGATTTAGGCGAAAGGGCAAACGATGGTGGAGTAGGCCTAGTGGCACGGGATGACGAGGAAAACAACGCCCTTGCAGAAATAGAAGAATGCAGGTCCAACACAGCCACTATTTTTAATGATATCCAAGTAAAAACAAAGTTGGCATATGGATACTTGAAAGATGATTATGAACTGGTTCAATCCAAACGTGACAAGTTCATGGTCATGTCTCAAAAAATACACGATGTTCATTTTCATGATATCATCAAACTCAATGTCGGCGGCCATATTTTCCAGACAAGCCTCGACAATTTGAGGAAATATCCAGAAAGCGTCCTTGCAGGTATGTTCTCGGAGCGTTTTGAGCTCACGAAAGTAGAAGATGGGGCATATTTTATTGACAGAGATGGGGAGCATTTTCGTCATATACTCAACTACCTGAGATCAGGAGAAGGCCCAACGTCTGCAATTTCCACCAATACAAAAGAAGAGATTAAAAGAGAAGCAACATTCTATGGGCTGGAATACCTTGTAGCTATCCTGAATGACGCACACTCATTGGAAGATGATAACACAAACAAGGATTTTCCTTCAGATATTGATCTGGATAAGCAATCAATTGATGGGCATTATGATGAAACAAAGGCAATTCTTGATGCAATCAAAATCAAACTTGAGGATGGACATGCAAACTTGCACAAAAGTATCACAAGCCTGGAACACAGCAAAGAGAAATTTTTGGACATGACAAAAAAGATAGAAAATATCCACATCTCGGATGTTGTGAAATTAGATGTTGGTGGATGTATCTTTAAATCGAACATGATCACACTTCAAAAAGATCCTGAGAGTCTTTTCGCTAAAATGTTTTCAAAAAAATAAAATTAACCCAACAAGAAGATGGGAGCTATTTTATAGATCGAGATGGCTCCCATTTTCGACATATCCTCAACTACCTGAGAAGAGGTAAGCTACCAAGCAACCTTAGCAATGAAGCAAGAAAAGAGCTTCTTGAAGAAGCACAGTTTTACAACTTGAAAGGATTGGTTGCTTGCATAAAAAGTGTTAAAATCAATGTGGGGGATGCTACTTTTGAAACGACGAGTGAAATCCTTATGAAGTATCCTCACAGCAAACTGGCAAGAGCATTAAACAGGGAGGTCAGTGGTATAGAAAACATAGATGGGGCTCTATACATTGATAGACCAAGTAAATTCTTTGGGAGTTTACTTGAAATTATGAAAGATGAATCTCATGAATCTGTGACACATAATTTGGAAGATGATATTATTGAGGAGGCAAAGCATTTTAATGTGCCATGCTTTGAGAAGTATGAAGTTGGAATCTTCCCAGGATCTAAGATTCTGCAATATAAACCAGGTTATCAACAGCAACTTCTACTGTGGGTAAATGATGCAATATGTAAAATTTTCAGCTGTCACAAGGTGTCTACCATTAGCCTTGCTTATTCAGCTGACAGAGATGGATGGGAAGCTGCTGATTTTCATGCAAAGTGTGATGATTTAGGTCATCCAAATCTTCAAACTCCAAATCTTCTTCTTTTTGAGTCCTGCTTTGGAAACATCTTTGGTGGATTCACAAGATATTCATGGAATGGTGATGCACATTGTAAGTGAAATTTTAAGAAATAAGCAGCATCATGGGATTAAGTTTATCCCAGATTTTGATTTATTATCATTAAAAGCAACTTTATGTTGGCAGTATTGAAGCCATTTTAAAATGATTATTTTTAGATGCTTCCTACCTGCTTTAATGATTATTTTAAGTAGTACCTGCTTTGAGAAAAAGTTGTGATAGGGTAAAAGTAATTCTTCGATTTTGATAATTTTGAAATTGTTTCATATATATACTATACGGTGTGAGTAAAACAACTTTCACCTTTTGAAAAATCATCAAAATTTACTCGTATTTCTGATCATGAAAATGTATTTATGAAAATTGTTTTCAAGGACCAATTAATTTTTGACATATTGTGAAGTCTTAATAAAATGGCTGTGAATGCCTTGAATTGGTGGGAATTTGTATTTTTAGAAGGTACCTGCCTGGTTTAAAGCATACTCCAAAATCAAAAGGAATGGCTAATATCAAACTGAGTTTTAATGTCGCACTATGCACTACCAATTGAATTGATTTCTTATATCTTTGATGGAGCTCTTATATCGTATGTAGCTCAAACATCATATGAAATCACAAATGTTGGATTTCTGAGTAAAATACCATGTTTTGTAAAATACGATTTCCAAAATTAGGTTTTTGATGATGTAATTTCATCGACTCTCTCACAAAAGAATAAAATAATGATCACCTATTCAATTTATTTTGTCCTGGCACAAATACAGAAAAAGCAAATTTAAAGATCTGTGATAAAATCAAATTTTGGCTTTTTCCAAAAGGTGGAAGTTCGTTTACTCACCCAGCACCGGGTTGCCCAAAAACGTTACATCATTTGGAGGGCTACTGTTAAAAATGATAACTACCAAATCTCAATTTCAGAGCAGACCTTTGAAATAACGTATACTGTTAAATAAAATAGCCAACTATAGACTAAGACAGTCAATAACTAACATTCTAACTACGATTAGTAACCAATAAAAAAATAGACATTACTAATCTCTAATGATTAAAAACTGGAACTTACACAAAACAATATGAACATGAATCCTTCTATATACAAAATCTTTCAAACTGTCTCCATTTGGAGTCTTTGGGTCATTTGAAAACAGCGAATCTTTGCTAATAATTTTCACTTCAATTCCTTGCAGTCCCAAAGGTGTTCTATATTTTCTTAATATTCTCCGCATCATCTTCATACATTATTAATGTACTTCGACTTGTAGTTTGCTTCTAAGGGTTAAGTCTATCATATTTAGCTGAAGCATTAAATATTTGAAGCCACTTATTCTTCTTTAAGGTAATCTTTGAACTCCGATCGAATGAGACGTAGTTTGGAATAAGATTTGTCATCGTTTATTTTTTTCATTCTATCAAACATTATTTCCTTATCTAGCACTGACCAATCTTTTTTGTCTTGATATGTATAATTTTGCTTTAAATTCCCCAAGCTTTGAATTATGGTCCTTTTTCATAATTAGGTTATCATAAGCATTTGGTCAATCCTGGTGTATTCTGTTTATTACACACTATTTTAACTGGATTGTCAGGCATATTTAATGTTTTCTTTATATCAGCAAGTTTCTTGATGATAACTCTGTATTCTGTTCGAAGGATTCTGCATTCAAAATATAACCTAATTTGCGATGTTTTCCATGGGACAGTAATAATTCTCTGTAGGGCTTCCTTTTTTAATATTTTCTAGCCTATCGATTTGCTGTTTTGTTGTATTTGTCCATGTTTTGCTTCCATTCAAAACATCTGGTGGGAGGATTGTTTCAATTATCTTTATGGCTACATCTCTTTCATTTCTTTTAAAGATTGAATTTTTTGGGAGTGTTATCAACTCGTACATGATCTTATTTTAGCTTTTCTTTCTCGTTGATAGTGTCTACATAAAGAAAGTACTAGACTGAAGTGTATCTTTCTTTAAATAGATCGTAACTGTACAGTACATTTGGTCTTACCATGGTGCCAGAGTCTTAAAAAACTCAAAAACTTAAAAAAAGAATAAAAAGAGATGAGAAAACAATTAAATATCCGTCCTTTACTTTCGTTCTTTTCCCTATTTCCCGTCCTTACTTTGTCAAGGCTCTGGAACCCAGGGAATTTTGTCAAGCGTAGGGTTGATATCACATTTTCGAAGTTATTTTCAATGAAACAGGTTGACATCATAATAATGCTCAGGCGTATTAAAGTATCATTATTTCATATTCAACAGATGAGGACGATGATTGCTTTCTATTTAGTTTGTTTGGACAGCATCATGATGAACCATTCATACTTCCGTCCCGTCCTCAAGGACCGTTTTATTCATTGGCTGGTATTCATTGCGATCCGGATCTTGGCCCATGTTTCAGCTGCCGCTCAAAGAGAGGCGGCAAATGGAAAGATGTGCTAGTCATCAAAAGCTCACCAAACCAAACAGTCTGCGAAGTAAATAGTTTTAATGATATTGCAATCGGTTTTGATGTTCCTAAAGATCTCAGAAACAGCAACGAATTTCTTGCTGGTAATGCAACTTTTCATTTGAAAAATATGGAAGTGTTTGCAATTATACGATGTAGATTAATATGATCAATGATTCTGAATAACCAATAAATCATGCTTTGTTACTTGAAACCTTGTATTTTGCATATGTAGATACAGTCTTTATTGCTACAATTTTGTTAGTGGCCCTTGCATTGCTAGCTGCAATCGTCTACTTTCTCGAGCTGAAAGATATCCTTAGTTTTGACAGTAATCTTCTCAATCGCAAATATTTGAGATAAGCTTTTATTGATTTATCATGTATCAGTGTTGCAAAAAGTTCTCGACCTTACTCCAAACTTGGATTTCAAGGTCTCAACATTCCTCGTGTTCCCGTGATATACCTGGACCGTTAGATGGATTGAAAACTATTGCCAAAATTTAGAAAGAGAAATTCAAGAAATGGTTCGCACTTCCAGTAAAAAAATCGAACCCAAACAATCAGGAGCGTACGCAGCACTTGAGAAGTGGGAGGGTCTGGGGACGAAGCCCCCAGTAAAATTTTTAGTGACCACGCCCTTCAGATGCTCGGAAAATGAGGGCTACGCCCTTTAGCCTAGCTGACAAATATTTTCCTTTGTCTTAGTGCTCCGATCACGTGA